>CAUYPK010112345.1:0-11369 GCA_963574355.1 Loris lydekkerianus
GAAACTCTAAGAAATGAAATAGCTGAAAATGTTAACAAATGGAAAAACATACCATGCTCGTGGCTGGGAAGAATCAACATGGTTAAAATGTCCATACTACCCAAAGCAATATACAATTTTAATGCAATCCCTATTAAAGCTCCACTGTCATACTTTAAAGACCTTGAAAAAATACTTCATTTTATACGAAATCACAAAAAAACTCGAATAGCTAAGACATTACTCAGAAATAAAAACAAAGCAGAAGGAATCATGCTACGTGACCTCAGATTATACTATAGAATGATACTCATCAAAATAGCATGGCACTGGCACAAAATGAGAGAAGTAGATGTCTGGAACAGAATAGAGAACCAAGAGATGAGTCCAGCTACTTACCATTATTTTATCTTTGACAAGCCAATTAGAAACATTCAGTGGGGAAAAGATTCCCTATTTAACAAATGGTGCTGGGTGAACTGGCTGGCAACCTGTAGAAAACTGAAACTAGACCCACACCTTTCACCATTAACTAAGATAGACTATCACTGGATTAAAAATTTAAACTGAAGGCATGAAACCATAAAAGTACTAGAAGAGAGTGCAGGGAAAACCCTTGAAGAAATCGGTCTGGGCGAGTATTTCATAAGGAGAAACCCCACCCACCCACCCCCACCCCCACCCACCTGGGCAATTGAAGTAGCTTCCAAAATACACTACTGGGACCTGATCAAACTAAAAAGCTTCTGTGCAGCCAAGAACACAGTAAATAAAGCAAGCAGACAGCACTCAGAATCGGAGAAGATATTTTCAGGTTATGTCTCCAACAAAGGTTTAATAACCAGACACCACAGAGAATTCAAATGTTTTAGCAAGGAAAGAACAAATGATCCCATCTCGGGGTGGGCAAGGGACTTGAAGAGAAACTTCTCTGAAGACAGTTGCATGGCCTACAGACATATGAAAAAGTGCTTAACATCTTTATTCATCAGAGAAATGCAAATCAAAACTACCTTGAGATACCATCTAACTCCAGCAAGATTAGTCCATATCACAAAGTCCCAAGACCAGAGACGTTGGCATGGATGTGGAGAAAAGGGATCACTTCTACACTGCTGGTGGAAATGCAAATTAATACATTCCTTTTGGAAAGATGTTTGGAGAACACTTAGAGATCTAAAAATAGATCTGCCTCAATACTATAATTCCTCTACTAGGTATATACCCAGAACACCAAAAATCACATTATAACAAAGATATTTGTACCAGAATGTTTATTGCAGCCCAATTCATAATTACTAAGTCATGGAAAAAGCCCAAGTGCCCACAGATCCACAAATGGATTAATAAATTGTGGTATATGTACACCATGGAATATTATGCAGCCTTAAAGGAAGTGGAGTCTTTACCTCTTTTATGTTTACATGGATGAAGCTGGAACATATTCTTTTTAGTAAAGTATCTCAAGAATAGAAGTATCCAATGTACTCAGCCCTACTATGAAACTAATCTATGGCTTTCATATGAAAGCTATAACCCAGTTATAACCTAAGCATATGGGGAAGGGGGAGGGATGGTGATTGGTGGAATTACACCTGTGGTGCATCTTACTAGGGTACATCTAAAACTTACTAAATGTAGAATATAAATGTCTTAACGCAATAACTAAGAAAATGCCAGGAAGGCTATGTTAACCAGTATGATGAAAATGTGTCAAATTGTTTATAAAACCAGTGTATGGTGCCCCATGATCGCATTAATGTACACAGCTTTAATAATAAAAAACATAAAATAAAAAAAAAACATGTGACAGGTTTCCCGTTACCTCTGCCTGCGGCAGACTTCTCCATCTATCATTCCACTTGGAATGAAAGCTGTGTGGATTCCTTTTCTATGTAGATTTTACCATTTTCAGCAATAAAATTCAGTTTTTTTTTTCTGTTTTCAACTTTAGAATAGATTTTTTTTAATGATTTTATAGTTTATCTGTTTTCTTCAATTCCTATTACTAGAGTGACAGAAACTTAAGACTTTCGAGAACCTAACCAGAAATAGAAAGAGCACTCGTATGTTCTTCATCTTTCACTTTTAATTATTCCAATTTCCATTTGATTTCCTCTTTGACCTATTTGGCATTTAGAAGTATATTATTTAATTTCCAAACTTATCTGGATTATTTCATATTAAAAATATAGAATTGGATTAAAGTTTAAAAATTGAATTCAAAAACATTGAATGAGAAAAATAATAAAGATAAGATTAGAAATTAATGAATTAGAAAACACACAATTGAGGGGGAGAAAAGCCAAAAGTCACTTCTTTGAAAAGACTAATAAATTTTATATATTTCTAGAAAAACTAGAAAATGGAATGGGGGAAGCAGGAATGTCATGAGTGAGCAAAAGCCAAAAAATGGCAAAAAGATTCTAATAAAGAATTTGAAACACCGATGCCAGAAGTTAGAAAATCTAGATGAATTGGACAAACTGTGGAATAACAAAATCTTGCAAAACTGGCAGGAAAAAAAGCAAAAGAATCTGAATACTCTTATCTCTATTAAGGAGAAAAAATACATAATTAATACTTCCACAGACTAACTGGGGAAATGGGCACAATCTTCTGGTGTTAGAGGAGATGGTTCTCTAAGCTGAGGCAATTGGCAACTGGAGACTGAAGGTTGCTCAGGTCTATCCGCTAGTGGCAAGCCCAGTCCTTAGTCCTTTAATAATGAAGGGGATCCACAGAGCATATCACAGAATCCAGCACAGCCACATAAGCATGTTATACATGTACCTAATATTATTGCATTTCACTTTATTACATTTCTCAGATACTACATTATACTCACTATGTTCATTGGTGCCACAATGAAATGCACCATATTTTTATCTTATGTCTTTGTGCCTACCACTATACATGGCGCATGGATAGGGTACTAAAACTGTTCATGGATTGGATTGACCAGGACAACCTTTTAATCACAAATTCCAGTTCTTTCCCTAGATGTACCAAATTGCTTAATTTCTTCCAGTTCCCACTCTCAACAGACTGCAGTGCAACAAAGTGTATCCTGATGATGGAAAATAAAAATATTAGACAAAACAATATTCTTTGGTTGGTTTTATTTTGTTAATAACCTATGGGAAACACTTATACAATAAAAAACAACTCTTAAATATTGTATTTAAGGAAATGAATCTTTCAGACATTTGTAAAAGCATTACCCATATCAGTTTTAGACCATTTCTAACACTCATCAAACTTCTTCCTTGTCTGTTTTCGGAATAAACAGGAATGAAATGGCCAAAAGAAGATCCATTAAGCAAACTATTATTAAAGTAACATAAGTTAAGGTTCCTAGATCCTTCGATAGCTTTGCTGGTGGAGTGGAGGATTGTAGACATGTGAGCTAATGGCTATACTTAGGTCACTGGTTTGACTCCAAGGAGCTTCCACTTGAAAGGTCTTTTGTGGGCTTGGAATCTCAGCACTTACACAGTGAAGTAGTAAATATAAAAAAAGAAAGAAAAAAATTCTACTCACAAGTACCCTGAAAATTGCCAGCAAGGACTGCTCTAAGAACAGTCAACTGGGTCAACAGAGAGGGGCCAAGTCTTTCTTTGCTGCCCTGAGAAAGGGATATGGTGAGGAGCGTAGGCAATGGGAGGGACACTATGCCACAAGGCTTTTATTTTAAATTTTTTAAAAGTTTGACGGACTCTTTAGGACTCCCTGTTATGTTGCTATGTAGAGTGAACAAATAGTTTACTAATGACAATTTCGAACACAAAGAGAAAATATAAATCACATCGTCACAGCGAACACTTTCGCATCATCTATTGCTCACGTTCGCCTCAGCCAGCTCCCAAACTTCTGAAGCAACCTCCGTCTAATTTCATTTTTGTTACTGTGCTTTGAAGATGTTGGTGTTAAAAACTAAAGGTAGAACAGAGTCTAGTCCTCTCTCCGCACCTCCCCTAACCTCCCCCCCCCCCCACACACACACACACTGGGCAAGGAACAGAACATTCTCGTCAGTAAAATTAATGAAACAGGCGTGTGTGCATTCAAGGAGTCTGCTTGTTAGACTTTTAGGCCCCCCATGAGAGTGCGGAGCTCTGTTACTTTAGAAATACACTTCAGGGACTATCTGGAAAGAACTGTGGCCTCTGATTTTAACTGAGGACACGTTCACATCCTGCATCTGTTTTCTGGGTCACTCTGTGCTCCCTTGCATTGAGATGGGAAACTTTGCCAGGTAGCAGCACAGAAGGATTTTTACTAGTAGTCCTCAAACTCCTCCTGGGCTCCTCAGAGCAACTTCTGATTGATTTGTAAGGGGTTCCTGGGTGGGGCCTTTGCAGTCGGCCGAGCAGCTGGTGGGGCGCAGAGGAACTGGGACACAGGCCCCAAATTAGATTGTTTTTTAATGAGAGAGGCAGACTACCGCGAGATGGCGAGATGGCGACCTAAGGACAGAGTGGAGCTCAAAGTGGAGCCCTCTTTGCAGTTCTTCAGTTTCAATTTGTAGGGGAAGGGGCCAGGTCCCAAACTCCACCTCAAACGCACTTTCCGGCTCCAACAGCCTAAACTCCGCCCGGGACCAGCTTTACTGACTCTGCAGCTCCATAAGTCTAGATGGTCAGGTCCAAGGCCCCTTCCGTGTTAATCTTAATACATCTGTCTTGATGGTTGAGCCACCCTGTGTCCGTCAGCTCCTTACATTTAGTCATTCACAAAATCAAAATTAAAATATTAACGTTCACAACTTAGTTTCAAAAATCTAATCTAATTAAATTTCCAAAATGAAATATGCAAAGTTAAACTACATTTTTAAAATTTAGATTTTAAAATATCAAAATTCAGTTCTAAAATATCAAAACTATAAAATTAATTACGTTTACAAATGAAATTTATAAACTTTAAAAGGCGAGTCGTGCCTCAGCCAGAGTCGTACCCAGGTCTCTCGTGTAGAATGCTATTTTGAACGCTAGAACACAGAATCTTCCCCAAAATTGTTCTGTAAAATTCCGGGAAGAGTCAGCATCCCACCAGCCTTTTCGGCATCTCATTCATTCTACGGGGTAAGTAGTACACGGCGGATCTGCCTCTCCAGCTCAGGAGCAATGACTGGCTGCCCCAAGTCTTGCATCCTGCTGTCCCTCTCTGAACCTCGTTTCTGATCAGACGTCCCACTAATGACAAAATAATATTCTTAAAATACAAGTAATAATCCAATTAGTGGTTAGAAATAGAGGAAAATTAGATTAAAACTTAAAAAGAGATCAAAAGAGTTTGAATGATGCTCTGTATTTGCTTTTCTGTGTCATGAAAACGTGTGGATTTCTTTGTTTTAACATGCCATATTTCTGAGTATCACAGTCTACTTAGGTAGGCATGTAGATTTTTCCTAGAATAGAAATGATCATTAGTGTGAGTCTAATTTAGTTTCCTGCTAAAGGTGATAAAGGCAGCTCATTTATTTTTCCTGGTAAAGAAGTCTATTCATTGTTTCAAAGTCTTCTCATGATCTCGAAGATGGAGCCAAATGATGGGATTCAAATGACGACAACGGGGCAGACAAAATTAGAAAGGCTATTTTTCAAGTAACATGCAATCCATTGGGGGGAAAATTACATTTTTCAGTGAAGTAAAAATGAACTGATTCATTACTTATTAGCAGCCGATAGATGTAGGAGGATTACTTGACAGCTTGATTTTTTTTATATCTGGAGATGAAAATTAAGCATTTTTCTAATAACGATGTGCTTACAAATATATTTTCATAATCACTTCCCATTAGAACTATTGTTATCTCTGATAGCTGGGGAAGACAAAGATCAGAGACCAAGACTGCGGCCTCACACTCAGAGAGACAACAGCACCCAAATACTGTTCCTATGGTTTGCTAACTCATTTTATCCATTATCTTCCTGCAAAGCCTTAACTTACCAATAACTTAAAACTTACTGATTTTACCCCAGGCTTCTTTTTGGATTTGAAGTTTGTCCAATAAACTAGTTAAGTGCTAGATCTCTAGTATTGTATGGACATTTGAAACCCAATCCAGCATTTAACCTAGAGTTTGGAGAATTATTTAGTATCTTTCCAATTTTTAGTTATTTGTGAATTAAAGATAGTAATATCAATTGTCATAAGGATTGATTTGAGAAGCAAATTAGGTTAATGAACTTGGAGTAAAGTTAATACCTGGTTGTTATCACTAATTGTGTTAAGGTGGACTAGGGAATTAGTATATCAACATTTAGATTTTTGTGAGTGTGTATTTCTGGTTGTCAGAATTTCCTTGTGCAAAGCTCTTATGTTCTGCTTAGTATTTTCCATGCCCTGTAATAAATTCTTTATTTTTGCTTTTCACAACCAAGCCACAAAGTAAGTAATCTCCATAACATAAATTAGAAAACTGAAGCATAGAAAAGTGAAACATTCTATCCAAAGGCAGCAGCCTGCAAGTGGCAAGCTAGAATTTGAACAATCTACTCTAGAGAATTCTCTTTACACCACAATATCCACTGCACTCTGCTTATCACAACCTGATCGAGAAAGGGTAGAGCCGCCAACATGTACTAAATTCATCCCTATTCAGAATTAGAGAAAAGAAAATCATACTGAGATGAAATACCTCCAAAAGCTTCAAAGAAAAACTGCATCAAAGGCTTGGTTAAACTCTGGTGTACCAGAGCCTTGAGACTTTTGCACTTCTTTGAAAAGCTTGCCCTTAATTTGTAGCTAAGAAATGGGAACTGACCTCTTCAAACCTCATGTCACAAGTGGCTGGTTGAATTTAAAGACAATTATTTTCATTTGTTTTGCTTTCTCTGAAAAATATTATGCTAATAATATTTTGCTAAATATTTTTAAATAGACTTTTAGTGTCATAGCAGAATGCTACTGTAACTTTGGATTTTGCCTCAAAAATTACAAGTTTAATTATGATAATGAGTGAATGCTCTCTCTCAGGACTCTGAGAATTTTATTTCTTTGCTTTGACCTCTTAAAGATTATAGGCACTTTTATTACTATTTTACAGGTAAAATCAGCACAGCAAGCTAAGTGACTTGATGGAACAAGTAAATCTAAAAGATATTATCAACCCTGACATTTCTGTATGTGAAAGAGGATGATAAATATTAGTCTTTGTGCCGTGGTTTTAGACCCTAATACATATCTGAGAGACTTTTAGAAATATCTGCTCAATCTGTCTTTATTTTGATATCAAAATCTGTCCTCTGTAATAAATAATTAGAAAAAATGTTATCCTCAAAATTTATCCTCAAGGAGTAATACCTATTTTTATTACATTAAACAAAATATTTTTAATGCCCAAATATTCAATCTATCATTGACTAAATCTTCTGACTGCATATTTTTTGTTTATATTTAACTCAACCAAACTATAGTAACTAAAAATAGCATATTATATAAGCATTCTGTTGTTTTTTTCAAATAATCACTTTTGAAAAGATACATAGTTAAGGCAATTGATATTTCAATGACCCTTATTTGATAATTATACATTGTTTACAGTTATCAAAATATCACATGTACCCCCAAACATGTATTATTATATATCAATAAAATAACTAAAATAAAATAAAATACAGAAGAAAAAATCCTGACCCTTAATAAAGTGAGCTTTATTAATAGTGTTTTAAAACCTTTTTTTTTCCAGTCTGAGATCTTGAGCTTGCTATCAGAATGGTGACTAGCTTAAAACTATTTCTGCTACTCAGTGCAACTCATCCTTGTTACATAGCCAGACAGAACCGTTACATGCAGAGAAAATTAAAATAAGCAAATTATTGTATTTGACTGCTCATACTTATATATGCCTTCATAATTACTCAGGACTTCAACATTTCCTTAGAACCCACTCCTAAAATAAGCTCTCTGCATTCCTCAATAACCACCACAAATCTCACAGATGTGATCACCAAGAACAAGATGCTTTTCTGTATTTATATAATAAATCTTTGGTTAAATAACATTATTGGTTATATCACAAGTGCATAAAACAATACATAAAAACAGTATTGTATTTTATTCAGTTCCTTCCTATTGAACTTTATTTATTAACTGAGTCATATTTTTCTACCTAGTTTTATTGTATACTTTACTAGGTATATAGTAATAACTTACTAGGTATATAAAGCTTTACATAAAAATATGTGTCATCTCAGCTTTATTCCACCCTTATACTTGTTTCAGAGCTCAAGTGAGAATTAGAGATTAAAAATTGCTTTTGCTGAGATAGTTAAAGATATTTGCTTCTTTATCTTCTAGCTTCTAGGTGTATTTATTATGGAAGCCAGCAATCTGTGCTGATTCTCAACCCTCTGGAAGCCTGTAGAATCTTTTCTTTATGACTGCTATTCTAATATTTTAAAAATTACTGCTTTATGTGGGCCTTTTCATTCGATGTGGTAGTTATTTTCAATCTCTAAAATCATAATACACTCTGAGAAATCCATTTGCATACTTTGTTAATAAATTTCTCCACTATTTTTTCATGGTTTTCTTTCTCATTTGAAAGATGTGGACTGCCAAATTGATCAGGTCACTTTCTTTTTTATTTTCCATCTCTATGTCCTTCTATTTTTCTGTGGTGAACTTACTCAACTTTATCTTATAATCTATATACTAATCTTTTAAGTTCAGTTCTTCATTTTTATTTCCTAAAGGCTCTGATCTTTCTTGATCTCAAAATAGTCCTTTTTTTTTCTGTATTGTCTTTGTTTTTTCTGAGATCTTTCTCATCTTACTTCTTTTACCTACCTTCGTTTCTTTCAAGTTGTCTATCTGATGGCATAAAATTTTAAGGAGTGCTGAATAGGCAAAATAGTATTGAAAAAGAATTTTAAAAATTAATAGTCTCATAATTCCAAGGTGAAAGTTATTATAATGCTATGATAATCAAAAATAGATCATTATTTTTATATTTTATTATAATTTAATATTATAATATTTTACTATGCCAGTGACTGGGATAAAGGTAAGCATATAAATCATAGGAATAGAATTGTGAGTACAAAAATAAAGCTGTGCTTCTATGGCCAGTTGATTTCAACCAGGGTACCAACATCATTTAATGAAGAAATAATGGTATTTCAACCAATTGTTCTGGGACAACTATGTATTCAAATGCAAAAAATGAAATTGGACCCCTACCTCATATCACATACAAAAGTTATTTTAAAATAAATGAGAGTCCTAAATATGAGTCAAAACTGTAAAACTCTCAGTGGGAAACAAAGGAGCAAATCTTCATGACCTTGGACCTGTCAATAGGTTCTTATATTTGACTCTAAAAGTACAACCAACAAAAGGAAACACAGATGAATTGGACTTTGAGTGAATTAAAAATTTCTGTGTGTCTAAAGACACTATCAAGAATACACAAAGATGACTTAGAAAATGGGAGAAAATATTCACAGACCATAGATCCGATAGGCTCTAGTGTCAAAAATATGAAAAGAATACTTATAACTCAACAGCAAAAGATAAAATAAAAACTAATTTAAAAATAATGAAAAGAATTGAATAGAAATTTCTTTAAAGAAAACATATATGTGCCCAATAAGCATATGAAAAAATGTCCCACATCATTAGTCATTGAGGTAAATGCAAGTCAAAACAGCAAGGTGATACTACTTCACAGGCAGGAAATAGCCTCTGTTGGTGATGTGGAGAAATTAGAATATTACTCAACCATAAAAAGAAATTAAACATTGATACTTCCTACAATGAGGATGAACCTCAAGAACATCGCATACATAAGCCAAACACAGAAGGTCACATGTTATATAATCCCCTTTGTATGACATATCCAGAAAAGGTCAATCAGTAGAGACAGAAAGCAAACTTGCAGCTACTAGGTTACAGGGTCCAAAGTTCTGAGACTTTTCTGTGAGAACTTTGAATTTTTGTATTGTTATTTCCTTCTTAATCCTAGAAAGTAAGAAAAAATAAACATGTTCTGGATCATGTCAACTATTAACTTAAACCATGGAATTTCAGTACCTGGGTTTGCTGTTTTATGACTAATATTTCATTGATATCAGGTAATACAAATGTCAATCCTTATCAAGGAGTATGAAAGACTGAATGGAATAGATTTATTATATTAAGATTAAGGTCAGGTGATATCAAAGTACATTCCTGAAAGGAAAGCTTTGACAGTAGTTCAAAGAGAGAACAGTAGAGACAAAAATCTAGTCATGACTAAAACCACAGGGGTAAAGATGTGGGCCTGATCACTCTCAGCATGTAACTGACATTGCTAATAGCAATAAGTTCCTACAAAGTAATATAACTGCCCCATAAAAATGTTAAAATCAGTTCATCAAATTCGTTTGTTGAGATTTTATTGGTTTTGAAGTTTTGTTATCAATTTATTTGCAAAAATTAATTTTGTAATTTATAAGAAAGTAAGCATAAAAAATTGATATTAGCTATATATACTTCCAGTTAACATTATAATAAAAATAATTTATCAGCCCAGATGGAGATGTCTGTGAGAATGTTTTTCTGTATTATTTATTTTAATGAGAAAAAATTTTAAAGAAATTTTAAGTAGAAAAGGATTTTCATTAGATGGACTACATAAAATTAATAGATTCATTGATTGTGAACACTGAATATTTACAAAAATATATCATAGGAAAGGAATTGTATAATATTTTAAAGGAATTCTGGATGATTGCTTTATTATACTTAAATTATTTTATCATTCAAATATTTTTATTGTCACAATCAGAATGCAGAGAGTAAATTTTCTGCAAAGCAAAAACTTAATAAACTAGATAGTTTGGAATAACTAACACAAATTTCACATTTGGCAGTTGAGATGATTTTAGAGAAATTGCATTATTTGTGCAGTTTAAATTTTAATAAGAAAACACCTGAGCTTCCAACTACTCTAAATAGACTTTAATTACCTTATTCTTTTATATTTTATTTGTAAAATGTTGTTGCGTGACCAGAGATGCGAACCAACAGCAGCTTTGCCATGGGTGTAAATTTAAACTCGCTTCTTAATTATTAAGTCAAGGAACAGGCTACACAAAATGAGATGGCATGTAGCAAAAATCTTTATTCCAGGTTTTAACTTTATACTTTTCTAGTCACATACACACTTAATCTATTATCTATTAGTTTCACCATTATGTCAATTTACCTATCTGAAATTAACTTGAAAGGAAATATTTTGTTAGCATATCAATACAATCACCTTTGTAGTAAACCTCTTCTTCTAAACATTGACTAATTTCTGAGCAGGTATCTAAAGAAAGATCACAAAGAAGAAAATAGCCACAGGGGAACAGAGTAAATAGAAGAATATTTTCAAGCATTCACTCAGTTTACTCAGT
>CAUYPK010112346.1:0-59937 GCA_963574355.1 Loris lydekkerianus
CATTTGTTAAATAGGGAATCTTTTCCCCACTGAATGTTTTTAATTGGCTTGTCAAAGATCAAATAATGGTAAGTAGCTGGACTCATCTCTTGGTTCTCTATTCTGTTCCAGACATCTACTTCTCTGTTTTTGTGCCAGTACCATGCTGTTTGATCACTATCAATTTATAGTATAGTCTGAGGTCTGGTAGCATGATTCCTCCTGCTTTGTTTTTATGTCTGAGTAATGTGTGGGCTATTCGAGGTTTTTTCTGATTCCATATAAAACGAAGTATTATTTTTTCAAGATCTTTCAAGTATGACAGAGGAGCTTTAATAGGGATTACATTAAAATTGTATATTAGCAGGACTATTTTGAAAAACATTTTCACAAACCCTGCTCTTGGGAGAGAGAGTAAATTGCAACAAAATTGATGGGGGACAATTCAGCAATATATTTTACGGCTTAAAAGGCTCAGATTCTTTGAACTCTATGATTTAACTGTTTTGAATTGTCTCTAAAGAGAAAAAAAATTACAAATTCAGAAAGATTTATGTCCTAGGAATTTTTATTGCAGAGCTAATAATAGTGAAAAGTAAGATCCCCTTTACGTGTCCAACAATTGAGAATAATTAAATAAATTATGTAGAATATATACAATGAAATAAATATATGCATGCAAAGTTATTTTATGTCTAAAAGTGGAAAGAAATAACTAACTCCTGATGATAGTTATGTCTTGGTAGTGTGTGGGAACGTTTTATTTTCATTTTTTTTTCTTTGTTTCACAATGTTTTTAGCCTTGGATATGCATTTCCTTTTTAATAAGAAAATAGAACAAAAATTAAAATAAATAAGTTTTGTTCCGATTATTATTCACCAGAATAATCAACTATATTATTAACTTGAATATTTTCAGGGATTATTCATCTCTTTGATTATGTGAAAATTTTATTTATTTATTTTTTCTTTATCCATTCCTGAAGCCAGGCTTCTGTTGATTTCACTATTTATTATTCCTGTAATTCAAAGTGAATGAGTAGGGAGAGGAGAAAACAGACACACACTCACGGGACCTTCTTATAGGCTTATATTTGAATATAGCTTTTATTAATCAAAGATAAGAGAAAGTCTTTTAGTTCATGTGCTAGATTATTTTTTAAATAACTTGGTTTCATGGAGATTGTTGAAGTGCTGAGATTATGTGAGAACTGGCAGCAGATCTTTGATTCTTTGTCTCTTGTAAAAGGGATTTCAGGAGCAGAATTTCTGTGGGCATAAAGTCCACATGGCTTCCTTCTGGGTGAGTGGAGTGAAGGGAGGGTTTCTTTCCTGGGAGATCCTGGAGAGAAGAGCTATGATCTGATATAATTTGATAGGCTTTGATAGGCTTGAGTACTTAGCAACTTACTTTCAACTATAGAGTACTGAGCAAGAAATGAAAACTGTACGTTCCAAATAATAATGATGGTGTAGGCTGGCAAATTAAATCCATATAAAAAGAATCATGCTCCTTATACTTACATGTTTTTCTTGGTAGGGACTAAGACATTTCTGTTTTTATCATACTCATGTACTCAACAGCATGGCCTGGTAAGTGTTTTGCTACTGAGTTGGAACAGTAGAAAATGCAATATAAGGAAACACACAGGGCACGTGCCTCCCGTCTTGGCTTTTTGTCTATTTAAATGTCTGATAGTTAAACATTTTTCTTTTAATGGCCTTTGTGAAGGATGAAATGAGTTGATTTGTGTCTAGCCGATTAGCCCAAGAAAGTTGTTCTTAATTGCTATCGTGATTGATGTACCAAATTATTTTATTCAAGTTGGAGAGATTGAAAAGTAAAGTCTTAGAACTCTTGTCTCCTTCCTTGCCAGTCTGTTCAATTATGACTGTATCCAATCTATGTTGGATAAATAAGCTTCTCAGCCCTTTTTGGGAAATGAAATTATTCTAGAAAATGCACTCGGGTCCATTAAGATCCATTCAGGTACAATGTCGTAAAACTTCATCGTCTACTGTATCAGATCCATAATGAGACACAATTCACATACTCAGGGCAGGCGCTGAGTTACCATGTTGCTGTAATACATTTTAGAAAGCATTTAGATTGCTTAATATTGGGTGCTCAATGTTGAGATGATTTTAAGAGACCTATGGAATGTGAGGTACTTGCTAATATATCCACTGAGAAATATTAAGTTTTTTTCCTGATTATAAAAGTACATGATGATCATTGTAGAAAATTTGGAAAATCCAGATATGTTAAAAAAATTAGAATTAACTTCAGTCCCCAAACATGGAGGTAAATACCATTAGCATTCTGCTGTGTTTTCTAGTCTTTTTTTTTTCCTTTGCATATTTATGTATTTAGCCTAGTCAAGATCCTGAGGTATTTCAGTTTGATTCACAAACAATTATACATTATTATTTTTCCCTTGGAATTAAAAATTATTCAGAAATACACTTAAGATTTATAGTATTTAATTAAAGAATTAAAAAAAAAATCCCCTATTTAGCAAGGGTTGCTTGCCCTTGCTAATTACAACAATATAAATAATGATGTATTGAACATCTTATGCACACATTTTTTTGCCATGCACAACTAATTCTTTAGGAAAGATTATTAGTAATGGGATTTCTAGGTCAAATAATATGTTTTTTAAAGTTTTAAATTCATATTGCATGAAGTATTTTAAAAATCAAATTTATAAAAAAAAAATCAGGTCTATTTTCTGGGAATTGATAAGGCTGAAAGTGGGAAGATTGTAGAGCCTTATAACATAAGAATTTAAACCTTCTTGTGAGCTCTTGATTAGCTGGAATGGTTCAGAGTCTTGAAAATGCTGCTTCAACTCTTTGTGGTTCAATTTTCTCATTTTGCAGAACAGTTAAGTAATACCATTTCTTTTCTTATTGCCTTTTTCAGAACATTTTAAAGTAGGTTGATTGACAAGAGTTTTTAAAGGACTTTGAAAATCAATGTCAAAAGTGCTGCAAAAGAATAAGTAATGCCAATCTGGTTGTTTACTTTGTGTTAGTGAACCAAAATCAGATGTTTGGAACTCTAGTTGTTAGAGGTTTGGCTGGGAAAGCAGGAGACAATGAGACTGGCCAAAGCAGCATTTATTGCTCAGTATAATTTCAAAGGTATGCTAAGGGAAAGAAAGTCAGCCAAGAATTTATGAGTCGGTCATAGGCAAAGTTGAGAGCTATCACCTGCTTCAAGGAGGACAGCTTTGGATGAGTTCATATATATGCATGGCGTACTGCTGCAGTCTAACTTTATGACTTTTAATGACTCCGACCACCTAATCACTTGTGAAAGGATGTGCTGGAGTTTGCCTTCACTCAGCTTGACAAGGTGATGGGAGGCATATATCTTCCTTACATGAAAACACTTGTCAGTTGCATCATATTTGGTAAGACAAGCACCAATGTCACCTTGGGGGGAAAGAAAAGTAACTCAGCTGACATCCAATGCATATGAGTCTCCAATATGCTGCAACATAGCCTAATTTCAAGTGAAATATGCAAATACACCCTATTTTGTCTGTAGTTTTTATTTTCGTGATGCTTTCCCTAAGTGCCACATCTTCTGCTGATGGAAACATTGTGTAACTTCTTCTGAGCTGATGCATATTTAAATACGCAAGGCGAGGAATTCTCAGCCTTTGAGTAGAAGCAACATGGCAAACCAAATGCAAATCTCTCAGTCGCCTGTGCTTGTTTTGTTTGTTTTCATTT
Organism: Loris lydekkerianus; assembly: GCA_963574355.1. NCBI lineage: Eukaryota > Metazoa > Chordata > Mammalia > Primates > Lorisidae > Loris > Loris lydekkerianus. Next base: position 3,727 of record CAUYPK010112346.1, read on the forward strand.
TATTTTTGGACTTGGGCTGCACTTATATAACCAGTTCGTTTTAGTTCAATCTGCTGAATTTTAAGGTTTTTATAGGTGGTTGGGAAGTGGAGTGAGGTCAGGGCATCAAGGGTTCAGGACTAAGCTATGTGGGTGGTGAAGGAGCATGGATGGGTGACTGGGTGTGTTGTGTTCATGAAGAGCAGAAAAGGGGAGTCAGATGATAGATTCACATCTCTTTCTTGTTGCTTTCACTGGACTTTTAAGAAGAATGTTAATGCCAGCACGGTTTGTAATCTCCATGGTGGGTTTGTATATTTATTTGCTGTTGATTTCTAAACGACTCCTGCATTTGGGCAGTGTACCTAAAGAATTCTAGGTGTATATGCATCCGAGAGACAAATGTCACAGAGGAGGAAAATGTCCTGAATCAGGACGGTGGTGTGGATGGTTTTCAGAGAGGTAGAGTCCCTTTTCCCAGGAAAGGAAAAAGGTCAGTTGAAAATAGGACTTCTGTGGAAGAGGTTTTAGTGCAAATCCATCCAACAAAAGAAAGCCACAGAGGTATTCTAGTGTGACTGCATTGCTGATTGCTGATTGCTAGAATAGCTACATAGTAGAAAACAAAAAAAGCACTTTGCCAGCCATGGACACTTTCCTTAATAGAATGTCCTTGTCATCTAAGGAGATGAGTGGTGACTCTTTGTGTGCCCTGGAGGACCTAACCTGCCAGAGTTTGAATGTTCCAGGACTTATAACTCCCTACAGAATGCCTTTTGTTTTGACTCTATGTACAGTTACTTCAGATGGTTTTCTCTTGCAGTCAGTTTAGCTCAGTATTGCAAATAGCAACAAAGTTTCCATTTTATTTAACGTATAGGTTTCCTTCCATTGCTGCCAGTCTCAGGTATTTCATCACTTCTAAGTAGATTCTACTGGACAACAAAATTGTGAAGTGGTATTCTGCCCATTTTGGAAACAGAAATTTCTCAGGGTTTTGCTCATATGTGTAGAGCAAACAAAGGTTTTGTGTTTAGGTTGCCATAACATTGTCTCAATTTCATTGTTTCCTATCATGAAGAAATAAGGCTCACTGATGTGCTGAGCCAACTTATCTCCCTACCCAAGAAACCAAGGAGACCCACTGTCAGGGTCTGATTCTTCATCTTCTAAGTCTATGCATGGCTAATGAAAACAGTTGGTAGTTACTTTATATAGTGTTTAGAATGTCAAAGAATAAAGATTCAACTGCCTATAAATGTCTCCAGAGCAGCTCAAAGTAAACATGCCAACAGTTGTGATATATAGTTTCATTTACAGTGCTACATACTCAGAAAAAGGGAGTTTTTGATGATGCAGGAGAAAAAGAAAAACACATCCAGAAATACAAGGCCCATTGTGAAAATAACAGTCCTAAGAAATGTTAAGAAAAAATTACAGTTTCGAATCCATTATAATTCAATCTGGGGCAAAGTAATGTCATTTTTATATTTGTGGCCATTTACAGAAAAAAAATTTTAAACACTAATCAGAGCATGGGAGAGAAAGCTGTGTAGCTTTTCCTGTAAAGGAAAATAGTGATACTAGGCTGTATCAAATATTGTCATTTTAAGTTTCAAGCTTTTGTTTCCTCCCAAAGCTCAACATTCATGACTATGTGATGTTATTATTATTATAATTTTTACTATTATTTCTTTTTCAAAAGTTGGTGAAAGTTATATTCCAATGATCTTTCAATTATGATCTTGATTTTTTTTTTTAACAATTAAAAGTCATTTGAGAATAAAGTAAGCACCATTATTAATCTGACATGAAATTATATGTTAGGAAACAAACTTAGACTCATCATGCAATTTTCTGTTATAAGATAGGTGAGAAAAATGATCTCCTTTAGAGTTCATTATTGTTTCTCTTCTACATTTGGTCCATCAGTTACCTGAATCCTGCTCTTGCTATTGTTCAGTGGTGGAGGAGGCAGACAAAGGAACGCACTGAGGTGTCACGTGACTGTTTGGGGTAGTCATGAGCAACATTTTCTTCTTGTATGAAACAATAACATTTAAATTTTGTGGTGATGTATCATGAGTGTCTGACAGCAGAAACTATTGTGATTGGCAGGCAGTAGATTAAATTTATGGGTTTTAGGCTTTTTTTTTCTTCTTAATAAGGATACCTTGAGAAAGTCCAAGGGAAATGAAAGTCAGTTTTGTCATTTCACACAGATTTCAAAGGCAGGGGGCTACACCAGGGCTTGAAAGGTCTATATTACACTGCTGCTGTCTAGCCATACTTGACAATGAGACATACTGTATTTGCTCACGGTGCTGGAGTTTATCATGCAAGAAGAGTAATTATATTTGAATTGTGTCAGCCAGCCACCCTAAAATGAAGGAACGTCAACGAATGTTGCTCCAAGGAGAAGGAGATGATTAGTTATAATTATACTCAGTGTCCAAGAAAAATGTTTCATTCCCTCATTCTGTTGCAAAGGGAAAGAGGAAAAAAAAACACCCAACAAAAAGAATTCAATACTTTTCAGTATTTTTGAAAACTTTTAAGGTGGTCATATGTTGTAGAAATTTCAGATAAGCTGTCTAGGGTGACCAGTTAACTATCTGAGGACTTGCTTGGTCTGTGCACAGTTTTGGAGTCTTAAAAAATAGGTAACATATAATACATCTTCAGATTTTTCTTCCTTACCATGTGTAGGGGAATGTTAGACAATGGGAAGCAAATTTCTTAATTCACCTGTGATTTCATTTACAAGCCAAGCTGTAAATTGTGGCTTTATAGTTACTCATGAATATGGTGATTTGATTTATAATTCTTATCAAACAAACTGTTTGAGGTGATGGGATGAATAGTGTGGAGTGTTATTACTTTGTGCATGTGACGTGGGGCAATGAATGGTTACTTAGCTTAGCTTTCATTCCTTAAAGTGTACATTTTGCAGTTTATGTATCTTCGGAACATTTTAGTTGGTGTGCATTGTTGTATATTGTTCCTTATTGTATAGCTTCCATAACTAGCTTAGAGTAATAGTTTTGGGGATATTAATTTGTTGGTCAGCTTTTATCATGGTTGATTTTTATTTTTTATGTATAACTTTTTTAGGGTTAAAATTGTCAATTAAGTAATTTCTTATAATGTTCAGATGATCATATAGTTGGTGGATTTGAATTATCCTTCCAATGAGTTATTATTCATCCTCTTATAAGAATTAGCTTCACTTATAATTATTGATATTTATGTAATTTCGGTAATTTCTCAAAGCATTCTCATGAAGTCAATGTTATAAGGAATGGTAAGATGAGTAGAGATAATATAAATATAGATATAGATATAGATACGGATATACTTTGAGACATAATCATCTTGCTCTGTTGCCCTGGCTAGAATGCAGTGGGTATTGTCATAGCTCGCTGCAACCTGGAACTCCTAGGCTCAAGCCATCCTTTGGACACAGCTTCCCATAGTGCTAGGATTATAGGTGTGAACGACCCAAGGGGCTGAGAAAATGGATTTTAAAAGAGACAGTGTTAATGTATTTACTGAAAAAACAAATTGGTACTTGTCATTTTTTATATGTTATTTAATATAAATGTCTTAACAATAAAGACACAGATGAATACATTTTAAATATTGCTTCTGTTATCTAAGTAATATAGTATTATCAGTTTGGTAACTATAATTATATAATCAGTATGTGCCTATTTTCATTGGAAATTGAAATAATGAAGTATTTTCAAAAATACTAGAATGGGAAAAGTCATAGAGATTCTCTAGTTTCCGTTTAGCATCTGGTTGGATCCACTATGTGGTTTGCATAAAATGGTCTTCATGTGTCTTTAAGGAAATAGTTTATCTTTCACAGAATTCTGCAAACTCTTAATCAGACAATGTGCAGTATAACTATGTCTAAACCACATAAAGTGAACTGGGGACATGACATAGTTTTCATTCAGATCACAATCCACTGTTTCATCTGAGACATTCAGATCATTGAGATATAATTTATTTATTTTCCTAAATATGTGATTTAGTAGACCCTCTGTAAGTTGACCACCCAAGAGACTGTAACAAACTGGTCAACATATGGAGGTGGTCAGCCTAAGGAACCAGACCTGCTGTACTGATATGTACATGTGGTGGATGTCCGGTTTATGGAAATTAGGTCAACTAAAGGAGATGGTCACTAGAGGGAGGTGGTCAGCTATAGAGGTTCTACTGTGTGTATATATATCTGTATGTATATATATATAAAACTATCTGTCTATATATCTGTTTCTATTTCTTTTTCTTTTCAGTTGCTCAATCCATGCACACATGTAGCAAAGTGATGAAACTGCTGCCTGATATAACTGCCTGCCCCAGGTAGTGCTGGCCATCTCAGTGACAACCCCGATTTTTGTAAGTTAGATACAGTTGTGCCATGCAAGCTCTGTTGTTGCAGTAAAATGTTCAGATAGTTTTTCTTTGTTGTCAATTGCTTTTTTTCATGTTTGAATATGATCAGACTCACAAATTAATTTTAGAAATGAAAACTTTCTAAGTTTCTGAGATTTCCAAATTGTATTTAAAATCTATAATTTTTCTATGTATTTTGAAGTATTATTTCCTTTGTCTTCAAATAAATTTATTTGTAGATATGGCTGAATATTAATTTTTCTTAATATCAATAACTGTGGCTTCAAAGTCTTTCTTTCTTTTTTTTTGTTAAACACACAGATTTGAGTCAGTCATGGTCCTCATTCATGGTCCACTATGTCACAGGTTTTTCAAGTTTCATATTTTCCCACTTGATGCTTAAGCCCCTCTCTTATTCTCTCTCCCCATAGCCATCTGCTCTAATGTATTTAATGTATGCCCTTACAATTCTTGCCATAAATATAATGTATGAGGTATAGCAATGAAGTTGATGAACCTGCCACCATGCACTGATGCTGGCAGCACTGTACAAACAACGTGGTAAGGACTCATAACCTTGGTATATGGCCTTACAGTTGTGTTTGTGTTCACATGTGGCAGTGTCTTGTCAGTGGCAGTCATAATTGTTGTGTGTTTTTGTGTGCCCTGGCAAGAGTATCAGAACTTGAATTAGGGCAATGAATAAGCATTCATAAATCTCTTGCTTAACTTGGTAAGAGTGGAAGTGAAGGGTGGCACCTATGGCTCAAAGGAGTAGGGCGCCAGCCCTATATACCAGAGGTGGTGGGTTCAAACCTGGCCCTGGTCAAAAACTGCAAAAAAAAAAAAAGAGTAGAAGTGAAATCATTGACATGTTAGTCCAAGTTTATGAAGCTAATGCCATGAAGAAAACGGCAGTGTACAAATGGATTCAATATTTTTTCTGGGGAAGAGAATGCCTCACTGATGTAGAGAGGTCAGGGCAGCCAGCAAGGAGCAGAACTAACAAAAGCATCGTAAAAATTTGTAAAATTGTCCACCAAAGTTGTCAGCTGACTGTAAGAAGCATAGCAGAGCAAGTAAACATCAATAGAGAAATAGGAAAGTCTTAACTGAAAACTTGGCCAACAACTCATGGCTCTTGCATCATGACAATGCACCAGCTCTCATGACACTGTCTGTGGGTGTGTTTATAGTCAGTAACAGATAATTGCATCAGAACATCCTCCCTTCTCACCTGGTCTGGCCCCCAGTGACTTTTTTCTTTACTCAAAGATAAAGGAAATATTGAAAAGAAGACATTTTGATGACACTCAGTACATCGATGGGTAATGTAACAATAACTTTGATAGACTTCCAGAAAAAGAGTTCCAAAATTGCTTTGAAGGGGGGACATCAGGGCATAGCTTCCCAAGAGGGAGTACATCAAAAATTACCTAGTGATAGTCAGCAAAGAGGTATGTAGCATTTTTTCTTTGTCAGACTTCATATAAAAGTATATACTCATATATAAAGTTGACCCTTGAACAACATGGGTTTAAACTGTGCAGGTCCACTTACAGGTACACTGAGTGTGCCTATGTCTCCTGCCTCCCTTTCCCCCTCTTCTACCTCTTCTGTCTCTGCCACCCCTAAGACAGCAAGACCAACCCCTAGTCTTCCCCTCCCCCCTCAGCCCACTCATTCTACTTTGAAAAGTAGACCTATTAGTTACAATACTAGGATAAATATTTTACACAATTTCATGTTTCATACCATTGACAATTGAACCCCTCAATTTTATTCCTGAGTTTTAAAAATGTAAAATTTATTGAAGTATATTATATTGTCACCTAATTAGGTTAGAAAAGGGTGGGGGAATAAAAGCAGATTTTTCTTTTCAACACACCTATTAACTTAATTTTCAATCCCAAGCAAGTAAGGAGAAGTCTAGGTAATCTGGTATTCATTCATTGGTCACTCAAAATGTAGATGGAATATGCTTTATTAAAGGGAAATGGACACATGTCCCTTAACCTACCAATCTTTCAGAATATGTAACCTCACATATCCACTGTATACAGATATTTATGGATTTCTTCTTTCAGTTTACAAAAAAGAAAAGGAAACACAGAATCCTCTAGGAAATGATGAAATATAATATGTGCACAAAACGTTTTTTTCCTACTGTACTTATCTATGATAAAGTGTAATTTATAAATTAGACATATTAAGAGATTAACAATAACTAATACTACACTAATAAAGTAAAAGAATTATAATAATATGCCAGCATCTATATTCTTGTGCTTTGGGGCTGTTATTAAGTAAAGTAAGGGCTACCATCTGATCACAAGCACTGCAATACTGCAACCGTATATCTATAACTGAGATGGCTAAAAGGAATAAGGGGAGGGGAGGGTCCATGAGGAGCCTGGGCAAGACAGAGGAAGGATTCACATCCAGGGCAGGATAGAGCTGGAAGGGGTCAAGATTGCATCCCGCCATCAGAATGGCACACAATTTAACACTTAGGAATTGTTTATTTCTGGAATTTTCCATTTAATGTTTTTGGACTGCTGAAAGTGAAGCCACAGATAAGAGACTGCTGTAGACCCTTGAAAATATGCAGATTGTTTGAGTGTGTTTTAAAATTTATAAAAATGGCACTGTGCTATAAATGCCATTTTGTTTCTTATTTTTAAATTAAACATTAGGTTTTAAAACTATTTCTTTGTTGCTAATGTGTAAATGGGTCTCATGAGTTCTGATTCTGCCTTTGTACTCTGTTTTGTGCGCATATGATATTTTAGCATTTCTTAGAGAAGGATTCTGTGTTTTCCTTTTCTTTTTGCAAACTGAAAGAATAAATCCATAAATATCTCTATACAGTAGATATGTGAGGTTACATATTCTGAAAGATTGTTTGGTTAAGGAACGTGTGTCCATTTCCTTTTAATAAAGCCTATTCCATCTACGTTTTGAGTGATCGATGAATGAATGCCAGATTACCTAGACTAATCCTTACTTGCTTGGGATTGAAAATTAGGTTAATAGGTGTGTTGAAAAGAAAAATCTTCTTTTATTCCCCCCCTTTTTCTAACCTAACTAGTTGACAATATAAATATACTTCAATAAATTTTACTTTTTTAAAATTCAGGAATAAAATTGAGGGGCTTTATATTAAATTGTGTAAAATATTTATCTTAGTATTGTAACCAATAGGTCTACTTTCCAAAGTAGAATGTTTCTTTTTGATGATTCTACATTTATTTAGATGGCTAAAACTAACTTCAAGATGTGACTGACCATTTGAATACATTTCTTTACTGTGTTTATTGCCAATTGTAGGCAAAGGAGTAACCAAAGGGCAAGAGTGTCCAGAGTGAACAACTGTGCCTGTGTGTGTATGTGTGTGTGTGTGTGTGTGTGTGTGTGAGAGAGAGAGAGAGAGACTGCCTGAGCTTTTTTCGTTATCCTGTCCTTCTCATAATTTTTTCCTTACTTTATTTTATACTTTCTATCTTCCAAATTCAATAAGCAAGAGTTTCAAAAAGGCAGTTAAAGCAATGTTTGTTGAATAATAATATTATTGGTTGAATACTTTTGTCAGCCCCCACTGCCTGAAGAGCCCCCACTTCAGTGACTCTCAGGCTGTGCTGCAGAGCGCCCATTGTTTACTGGGAATCTAGACCTTGTACACATACCCAGGTGGCGAGGTCTGCTCTGGCAGGCCCAGCAGTGGCTACACAGCTCAACTGAGAATCTCTGATGGGTTCTTTCCTGTTTTGCCTGGTGTATTTGTAATCCAAATGTAAAAAAGTACTGAAAAATAAAAACATGTTATTTAGCTTGGTCACAAGAAAGCTGTTATATGTCTGCCTAGCGAGAAATTCAGCAACCATTTTGTAGTTGAGGAGATTTGGTTATAATTGCAAACAGCATCCTTTGTTTTTTTTTTTTTTTTTTTTTTTTCCATGTAACAAAAACAATATGTTAACTCTTAGGAATTTCTGCTTTACCACAGCTCTATCAATAGCCCTCTGCCCTACCTTTATTAGCCAGAAGCAGTGATTTCTTTTTCTATTTCCATTGTAACTTTTATTAGTGCATTAAAAAAATTAGTTGACATTAACACTGCTTTATATAATAATCATTGAATTCTCCATTAAAAGAAATAACAGATTTCACAGCATTCACAATAATAAAAAACAAATTCTCTAACTTTTAATGTATATCTCTTTAAGAATTCCTAACGCTCTATTTGGAATTGGAAAGTCCTTTCTGGCTTGTGCTGGGGCTGGCCATGGCTATTAATTCATTAGGGAAAGGTGGATCCACTTTTAGGCTCTTCTGCCTTTCTCTGGTTCTGGGAGCCATAGAGAGAGAGGAGGAGTGTGTGTGTGTGTGTGTGTGTAGACAGTGAAGGGAAGAGGGAGACAGGGAGACAAAGCCTGAGAGGGAGACGATGACATTAGAGGTGACACATAGCTATCATGAGCTTCCTCAGTCTGAGGGGAAGGATAATGAAGGGTTTTCCCTGCCTTCTACAGCCCGAGGATAACCCGATGGCCACAGCACCTTTTCTAATCCCATTTTCTGTGTGCTGCATGTCATAATCTGTAAGGCACTGTTTCCAAGGGAAAACACAATCCCAGCAGTGACTAGGTCTTATATTTATTTGCACTTTAAAACTACAGTGAGCAGGAAAACTTATACTTAAAAAAAAAAGGAGAGAGACCGCACCAAAACAGTACCATGGCTTTGTTGGCATTACAGCAGAACCACTGGACCCAGGAAGCCTTTACATTTTAGTTTAGGGGCATTTTTTCCAACAAGAGAAAGGTGTGTGGTCTCTTTAAAAACTTTTAATGAAACATCTCCCCTCTTTGGAATATCATTGTTTCACGCAGTGAAGGGCCCTGTGTAAGTCGTTGTCCTAGAGTCTGGCTGACCCTAAGTGTCCGGATATCTGCAGGACCTTGACAGGCTACACAGCAAAGCGATTCTGAGCTGGATGAAGCTGGACAATTTTCCTAAAGGCAGATATCTGGTAAGCAGAATGTAAAAACCAGCAGGGGTATAGACTGCATGTTGTTTTATACATGCAAATAAAAGGTAAAATCAATAAGAAGAATCTGTGCATGAGCACCTTGAAATATTATCTAACGATTCCCCTCAACCAGCCTGGTGAGTAGAAGTCACTGGATTAAATAATTTTATCATTCTGTGAGGAGAAAGTCGATGGTTTAAAAGAGCGGAAAGTCTATGTGTTTTGAAGGTCTGAACAGTATTTGTAAACTTCCTGGGAGTTAAAGGCAAAGAAGACAGATTAGGAACTGAGGTGACAGGATGATTCGTTACTGGAATAGTAAGGGGGGGGGGGGGCAAAGCAGGGGGATTGGAAAACAAGCAGGTTTCGGGAAATACTGCTGGTGTCTGCCTGTCTGTTAAAAATGTTCCACGGCAGACCTGAAGAAAGAGAAACTACTGCAAAGAGTGTAACCTGTTCATTTCACAATGGTGACTAATCACTATCGCTGCAAATATGTCACTGACAGAGAAAAGTGACGCGATTGTCACTGTTAAAAAAATAGTTATTCAGACCTTATTCATTACCATTCTGTAAGTAATATGTTTACTATTTTACTCCTTCTTCATAGTTTGGCCATTCAAGATATGTTAAGAATTTATTATAACATTTTATTATGAAATTTCATTTACTTTTTTCAAATGTAAAACAAAAATAATAACATGTTTGTTTTTTTTTTACCTACCTAGAGATTGTAACGATGTATTTTAATCAATAATACTAATAATTTTTAAGAAAAATTTTCCAAAGATGATACTTTTAAAAGAACATTCAATTTAGCTTTCCCAGGTGAAGGACACAGCTACAACTTTAACCCTCCATAAGCAAGCTGTATAACCTAATCCTATGCATGCCCATGTTAATCTGAAATAAAAAGAATTCTCCTTAGACCACTGATCTGCTTTCATTTGCTTGCGCCTAAGTTGGGTGTATCTAACTTCTTTGTTGGTTCACTTTCTAGGGCTGCAAATTTGCTTTGTGTAATTATGAAACAATTTCCAAAGAAAATATTTGGTTCTCTTTTCATGTAATAAGATTTCTTGGCTGGTGATTAGAGAGTTGGTTTAAAAATCCACAAATGCACACTAAACATTTTACAGTAATTATGTCTATGAGAGCAGTACGAGGGGGTCTTCTACTTAGAAAAAAATTGTATGAGAATATGGAGATAAAATATGCTGACCCAACCACTGAACCTGTAATAACTTGGTTAAGAAAGGTTTCTGATTGTTAAAATGCCTGATTCTTGAAATTTAGTTATTGCCAGGTCTGGCCTATTGCCTCTGAGGGAGAATGATAGGTTGTCTTATTCCAATAATAACCATTTTTTTTAAAGATCAGCGTTTCTTCACTCAGCTTATAATTTGGCTTTCATATTTAATAGAATTTAGTAGTTCCCATTAGAATGTAGTGATTTTTACCCTTTCGTGTCTGGTAGTTATTTATAAAGAAAACAAAAGCATTATAGAGAAACCCATTTTGGGTCATTTATTGTTGTGTATGTTTAATGGCCTTTTGCCTCATTTGGTACCTTCTTGTTATAGAAGAATTAATAGATACCCCAGTGGATAAATATGCAGAATCACTTGGATGCTTTGCTAAGCTGCTTTCTTATTTTAAAATGATAAAATTCTCATAAGGTTTCAAGTCACTTCAGCTCAGAATAATATGAATATTGTAATAGACATAATTTTGGATGCAGAATTTAGTTGTACTTCAATGTCATCCTTAACTAAGGGCATCATTTTGGATAATTTGCTTAATTTTATAAGAATGGGGAAGAGAGACTCCAAGGCCTTTTTTAATTCTAAAATTTTATCATATAGAAAGAATTTGCACAAACCTAACTGAATGTCTTTGTAGAAAATCATAATGACTTTGACAATGTAATTAAATTAAATTGAACATTGATTTTCTTTTCAGGCTCTCAGAAGTATTGTTGAGGAGAAAGACGAGCTATCCTCCCAATGATTCTGACCATTTTACTTGGTTTTGGCTCGTGTCATCTGACGGTCATCTAAAAGTAAGAAGAGACATGGCATGGTAGCTTGCAATAAGTTTTAAAATAAAATTGCAGTTTTATTAGTTAGGAATCTATTGGTTCCAAGTACCCAAACTCCAGCTCAGATTACCTTAAGTAAAATACGGAGACCTTACCAGAATATGTAGTCATCTAGCTTTAGTAGAGGTAGGTTCAGGTTTTAAAACGATGTCCACGGGGCTTTGTGTCTCTATCCCTTAGTGGTTTAATTCTTAGACAGGGGGCTTCTCGATATGATAAGAAAGGAATCTCTAAGAACACATCCTTTTGAATTTTGATTCAAAGGAAGAAAGATTCTTTCTCTCACAGCAAACTTTTATCAAATCTGATCAAATCCTTTGGGTTTTTACTTTTTTATTTTTTAAAAATTTCACTAACCTCAAACTCTTGGGCTTAAGGTGGGCACCTCAATTGTCTTGGTTGCTAACACTTCCAAATTATTTCTAATATGTCTCTTCCATACCTATTTTATTTGATAAAGAGAAGAATTTGATACCGTAATGATAGGGATGGTTTGGTTTAATATACTCCTAATGAACTTATACCTATTTTTCCATGGGTGGGAGAGTCAAACAAAATTATTTTATTGCTAAACATTTATGAACTCATAATTAATTGTTTATATATTCACATTATTATCTAGTTAAAAGGGGCAGTAAGAAAGAGTCTGGTGAAATGCTGGAAGTCTTAAATACATTTTAGCCTTGCTTTTAAAAAATTCTCTCTATACAATTTGACGCTTGAAAAAGCTATGAGGGATGAGAAAACAGAGTAATCTTCGTAGTTTGGAGCTAGAAGTGAAAATAATCCTTAAGTAACGAGTCTACTAACAGAATCAACCAACCATGGCATCTCGCAAGTTTTGAGATACGCAAAAATCAAGAAACGTAAAATCCAGTAGTGACCCACATATTTAGTTTATACTGCAGGATTATGAGTTTTTAAAAAATATCCTGTTGGTATTTTTTATTATTGAAGAAGGTAATGATTTTGGGCGGCACCTGTGGCTCAAAGGAGTAGGTCGCCAGCCCCATATACTGGAGGGGGCAGGTTCGAAGCCGGCCCCGGCCAAAAAAAAAAAAAACAAAACAGGAAGGTAATGATTTTTTTCCCCGAACCTTCTGTGACATGAAAAAAATGAAAGCAGTAAGTTTTATTTTTTAATCCTGAAATATATTTTAAATAATGGAATTTCAGATGATGTCACTGTATTTTTTTGTGGGTTATAAAAAAGTTGCTGAATTTTAATCAATAATAAAGAGAAAAGGCAAATTCAAGGGAGTTGTCTCCAGTGGAGCAAGAACAATAGCTTTCTGGACAATGATATCAAAAGTCAGGCTTCCATTAAGGAGATTGAAGTCCAGCCATTGCACGCTGTGGGCAATGGGTAGGAACTGTGCCTTAGAGTTTTAATTGCCACTTTGCTGTAGGTCATGCCTTGCAGTTTCAATTAAAGCTCTGGTGTAAAGAATCCCTTGTCCCTTTCTCCTTGCATTTGATCACCTAATGGAAAGAAACCTGCGCTCCTCAGGGAAATACTTTTGGGCACTGCGAATCACTCTCTCTCTTTCTCTCTCATACTTACTCTTATTCGCCCACGATCTCTCTTCTGAAAAATCTAATTTTAGCATAAATATAGCGAATCAAATGCAAAATCAGAAAAGAATTGGTGTCCATTTGCTCCTCATTATTGCTTTCAATGTAGAGTTTTTAACCAGCAAGAGAAAAAATTGTTTTAATCATAGCAGTTTTAAATTTAAGTATAGGAGAGAAAAAGTTGAGTGAACATGTAAGCCTGGAAAGTGCTAGGATATGTATTTGGACCCAACTTCTGCTATGGAGTGAAAAATATGATTTTGTAAAGTCTCTTGGATTTTCTAATCGGATGTGTACATTATTTGAACTGTATTATATGAATTATGTAGACCCCGCCAGGGGTCATGGATATGAGCCTCAAAACAGTTGCAAGCTAGCACAGGTGAGAAGTGTAACTAAATAATTCTAATATTAGGTAGCATGTGATTTATTATTATCTAAAGTGTTGTGTTCACATGGTTTGGGAATTCAGAGAGAGGAGAGGTTGTTTCTTTTGGAATTTGGGACAGGAGACAACAAAGGATTAGAAATGTAAAAGAAAGACATTGAGGAAACAGAGGGGGCACAATATAGGGCATACAGCACATCTCCTGGGGGAAAGCTCAGCTACAACTTGGACTCTACCTAACAAATGCAAACAATGTAACTTACTTATTTATACCCTCATATTCATCTGAAATTAAGATAAAAAAGAAACTGATGACTTTGGAGCACAACCTTGAAGATTAACAAGGACTTCAAGAATACAGTAAAATGTCAAAATCTCTGTAAGATCTCAGAGATATTAGGATGTAAGAGCACATCTAATGTAACACAATTATTACAAGTCTAGGTAAATTAATAATCTCATGGAGGCTATATCTGTTATAACTGAGTAAAGCTTCCACTTTCTCTGTGTATATTTGTGTAGGAGGGTATGGGTTTTTGAAGCCAGTATAAGGGTCTGATTGTCAGAGTCCATTTCAGATTTTATCTTCACGAGGAATTTTAATCTCTGCCTGTTCCAATCCTTTGCTAATTAACACTGTGGCCACCCTGATCTCTCACTCTTTGAGGTGAAGGAGGCCAATGTTAGGAAACTAGGTGTTCTAGGAAGGTGTAGATGTGAAGCTATTTTTACCATGTGGCATATGGGGAAACTGTTTTATAAGTTAATTGTTATTCAGACAAACTGGGATCCCATCACAGAAAAGCTTCAAACTGCATAGAATTCTTCTCTCTATAGTGATCCCAAGAAATCACATTATTGCCCAGATAAAACTTTGTGAGTCCTAAGAGCTTGGAATATGGTTTAAATCTTGTAAATCTTGGATTTTATAAAAATGTCAAGTCAACTAAGCAAATAGATTACTCATTTTTTAGTTGGCGTAAAGAAAAATAAGTAAGAGAATAATACATCATAGTCTTGGAATAGCATCAAGGGTAACTAATTTGTTGGCTGCTTTTCAAAGAACCAATAAGGTTCAAATTTTAACTAGAGTTTAGTTCATGATATACCACTGGAACAATGTAAGAATAAGCAGGTAATGGCAACCTTGAAAAGGAAGAATGAGTGGGAAAATGCCCTAGATTACAGCCCCATCGCTTTGCACTGCCCTGGCATAGATGGCTGTGAGGTAGCTAAGTTAAGAGACAAACAGTTTGGAATCATACCCACTGTTGTCACTGAGGCTATAAATATGAACAAATTACTCTTTTGGATTTTCTCTTTCCTTGCATGTCAATTGGACAGAATGAAAGCTATTGTTGGGGGTTGTTTTAGGACAAATTAAATAGTACATGTACAATTCCAGGCATATAATCGACACTCTATAGATTTTGGTATTGGTATGGTGTATTATTTTCAGAAGGGGTTTTTGAGGCCACTTCGGATCCTTAGAATATTTGTTGATGCTAAACTAAATGAAGGAAAATTCAGAAAAGTCGATGATACCAAAAATACTGTGAAACAAGATCTTATGTATTTCTGGTAACTGTGAAAATCGAAACGTTGCTTTGTGAAAGCAACTTAGCCATTTGTTGTCTATTGTGATGCCACTGCAATACAAAAATGCACTACTTAAAAAGTGTGCATTAGGACAACTGAGTAGGCAGAAAGGGCTCACTGTGGGCGGGGGGCCCGTGGAATCAAGAAATGTCTGGAAAACATTGGAATAAACTAGGGAAAAGAAAGAGAGAAAAACGCCAGCCTCCTCCCACTTTCAGCCTGTGTTGACAACGTGACCTGACTATTTGTAGAAGGTGGCAACAATTGCAAATGATGGTGCTGGCACCTGGAATGTTGGCAGGTGGAAACCAGAAGGAACTAATTCTGTGGTTAAGATTTTTCAACAAGAATCGGTGTCCAGTGTATGGGGGAAGGAGTGAAAGTACACCCTGATGAAAACCCATGCAGAATCAGCACACTCAGAAATTTCCACTGTGAGGTTAGGACCAGTGAACAGCACCAGTGTGTGTGTGTGTGTGTGTGTGTGGGGGGGGGTGACAGGGTTTCTCAACCTCTGCCATCCTGACTTTTTGGGTCTGGGGACACTCCACCTATCTCTGTGTGGCATAAGCCATCTAGCTTTTCGTGTTATTTACACTTTTTATCATTATTTTTTGGGTGTGAGAGCTTGTCCTTTATTATAATCATTCCCAGAATATTGGGGAAAGCTAGGGCAAGGTGTATACCACCTCTCACTATTCCATGTAACTTTGTCTGGGAGGCTACAGAAGGATGCATGTAGGGGAGGTAGGTGTCAGAGTCATAGATACCAGAAGATGGTTGTGCCTTTCTGCTACTATAGTCCCAGGATCACAGTGCTAGATCTGAAATGACACCAGAAAATATATAAAGAAGTTTAAGAAGGTAAACATTTTATGATAACATACATGCTAAAATGAGAAAATGTTTAAGTAAATTAGTAGAATATTCTACTTCTAATACAAATTGTAAATGCAAAAAATAGCAATGTCATTTAGTGTTAGAAGGGGAAAAAAGTACAGTATTTCATGTTTATGATAATTATAACAACATGAAAAATATAAAACTGTTTTATATAAAGGGAGTATAAAATGAAGGGAATTTACCAAAATAATAATACTTATATTAAGCTTATAGGACACTATATGTTTATGTTGATTTTAAAATAAAGCAAGAATTTATTTATGGAGAAAATTTTTAAGAGAAACTGTTTAGTACGCTTGTTTTTTTTCAGAATTGGAAAGAGGAAAAGAAGAATTTGAGATTTCACTAGAGATGATAAACTCTTTAGCTGAAGTTCCCAAGGGCGGGATTTATTTGAAAGTGAGTTATAATTAAATAAGAAACTACATGTATTCCCATGACTTTACGATTAAAAACAGAAAAATAACCCCCAAACTTCAAAAAATGTGGAAGTTAATGACCTCACCATCACACTGACCAGATGTATTTATTTATGTCACAGTATAATCAGGAATTATAGACACTGGAAGTGCCTAAGAGGCCTCATCTAATGTTTTTTGGAGATTTTTTTTTATCTTTTCCCTCTTCTGTGTTTCTGAGAATATAAAGTCTATTTTGACTTTGTTTTATTGTGTTGGTCTTGCCCTCCTTATTTATTAAACCAGAAAATGGTAGGAAAAAGTGTCAAAAGATCATGTTTCTTAAGGAATATCCACTAAACCTTTTTCCCAGTAGAGTCTTCAAAGAAATCCACCAACTCTTACAGCAGGTGTATTTCCTAAGTTACAAGGTCACAGGTAATCAAACAGAAAGTCTGGAGGCCAATACCTCATGTCACCAAGCTGTTATGGTCATGAGAAGGAACTTTATATCATTCCAACCAGATTTATTGTACTCACTTTTCACCTGGACTCTTACATGCTTGAAAATCTTCCTCATCTGTTCAAACTACTTTTTCTCTGATACACTTCCATTCAAATAGCTGTAAAAGTGTTTTGTTTTGTTTTTTCTTTTCATGAAGAAACCAACAAAAAATACAAGAAGCTTAAATAATTAGATAACAAACCCAAGAATTGGCCTAAAGTAAGCCTAGCCAAGAATCGTAAAATTAATTCACCCCTTTCTATCTCTTCTCTCTGCTTAATGACCTGCTTCCTCACAGGCTGTAACCTCTGGTATGGTTCCTAAGGTAATTAGTGCTGGAAGTTTCCATAACTAGAAGGATGATCTGAAACCAAAAGACCCTGGAAATGCAGTTAAGACTTAGGATAGTGGGTTCATTCCCCCACCCCTTTTTTTCCAAAATGTGACATTTGAATATGTTCACTGTATTGAGAATGTTTCTTACAGTTTTTCATTCCTATCTCCTGACTTAATGGGGAAGTACACTCATAAATATTTACAGATAGATGCATTACATGCACACAAACTTTTAAAATGTTACCTTATAAATAAATGTATTCAAAACTTGTAAAAGCATGCATACTTCTTGGAAGACTATGTTAAGGCTGTCTTCAATAATTCACTACTTCAAGGCAACCATCTAACAAAACTCAGGTCAAAACTTTTTAGTTAAAAATGGAAAATATGTTGGTGAATTTCAATGCTAGTTTCAGCCATGAAATTAAATAGCATCCCCAAACAATTCATACAATGGGTCTTATGAAAAAATGTAATACACCCCTTTTCACATTTTAGTATCAATATGTATTTTCTTTCTCGGAATCTATGTTTCAAGGGTGATTGAATTATGTTTATGGCTAGCCAAAACTTGCATGTTCTCCATCTCTTAATATAAAAATCACTAGAAACAGGCAGTGGCAACACTAATGTGAGCTGAGTCTATGTTAATTTACTGATCAAATTAGATTAATCAAATTTGTGCATATCTATTTTTTTTTGAAAGCTATGTCCAAGCTAAACTAGTAAGAAATAATGGATAGATTATATTTCAATGGAAACACTACCACACCTATCCTTGGACTATTCCTTGGACTGTCTTCAAAGCATGTGAAGTTTGGCTGAAAGAGAAAAACAGTTGACCCTGAATTGCAACTTAAGGAGGGTTGAGAAAAGAGCTCCAGTGTTCTAACTACTGTCCTGACTTCTGTGGTAAACACCGACTACACCGTCATGGGTGGGGGTATCTCTTCCAAATTGGATGAGAAAGAACAGTATCAGATCCTCTTTCCAAACAGTAAAAAATTTCTTTTGCTTCATTCCTATTCCAGAGAAAGAAAGTTGTCAGTTTATTTTGAGTTTTAGGACAGAAGCCAATAATCCAAATGTTTTATCATGTTTGCAGTGTGCAAGCTAAGTCTCTAAGTTCTCTGGCTTAGACTCTTCTTTCAGGATACAACCAAACTCCACGCAGTTGATAATGTTACTTCTTGATGCACCAATTATGAAACTCATAAATAATATGAGCTGGAGTTGTCTGAACTCACCTTCTTGGAATCAGGGATCAATTGACAGGTCCCCCCCCCACCTGCTCTATTTCTTCTTCTGGACTTTTAAAACTAGAATGTGGTTCTCAATTTAAGGTTTTGTTCAGCCAAATTTATCAAGAGCCTGCTCTTTTGTACTTATGTTCCAGTTACTCTGCTAGGTGCACCTGTTGGTTTGCCAAGTCATAGGCAGGGATGCTTAGCAAAGACTCAAGAACCCTGCAGGATAGCCTTCTAAACTGAATTAAAATTCATGTTGAATATTGGCAGACATGAAAAATATTTATTAATACTTATTTAGAAGGTTTCTTTTGTGTAATTTGTTGTCTAATAGTTATAGTATCATTGTCTTGTTATTAAGGAACAACAAGTCTTCAGTCATGAGCTGGTTTTCTAAAGCATACAATATTATTCTCTCTTATTGGTTCAAGATGTTTCAAATGTCCTAAGAATATCTTGATTTGCATTTCTAGTCACCATAATTTTTTTTTTTTTTTATTGTTACAATGGATTCAGATGGAAATTCACATACTGGGTGAGCCAAAAGCAAAACTGGGGTATCTTTTTTGTTGTTGTTGTTGTTGTTGTTGTTGTTGTTTTGAGACTGGGTAGAGGACGGGGGTGACATAACTCATAGCAACTTCAAAGTCCTAGGTTCAAGCAATCCTCTTGCCTCAGCCTCCAAAGTAGCTGGGACTATAGGTGCCCACCACAATGCCTGGCTAATTTTTTCTATTTTTAATAGAGATGAGGTCTTGTTCTTGGCTTAGGCTGGTTTTGAACTCCTGAGCTCAGGTGATCCACCCTCCTTGGCCTCCTAGAATGCTAGGAGTATCTTGATTTTTAAAATGGAAAGTTCTTACTCCTTGTTCTTTGCTGCTTGTTTTTTGATTATAGTATCTGAGTTGTAGGTCCAGCTAATGTTGCTGCAAGGTTAAATTTTATGTTTAAACATTCTCCAAAGTATATCACAGATAGTAATTGAACTAACCTTATTATTAATATATATCAAGCTCTGAGAAGAATATCCAGTGCATAGTAAATACCTAATACGTATTTTCTATTGTTATCATCAAACCCCTTTCCCTGTACCATTTCTCATGGTCCTGTGGACATGTTATATAGAATACAGGCATCATCAAATGTAGGTTTTGTCCACTGATGTATCCAAAATACATAGAAGAGTGCCTGGAGGAAGAGTAGGTGCTCAAAAGTTTGTTAAATGAATGTGTATTAGATTCATCCTAATCAGGCTGCCCACCTATCATCCCAACCTTTGATTTTGACTTGACCCCACTAGGTCTGCACGGATGTGTGATCAAACACACTCCACACATAAGAGGCTACTCTCTATGTTCTCAGGAGCTGTGATGGCAACAGGGGCTCACTAACTTGCTTAGAGCATGATCGGGAGAATTTCTGGATTCATGCTTTTTGTGCAGAGAGAGCATGAAAAGTCTACACTTGAAAGGGATTTTCATGAAGCCTTCCATTGGCTCCTATTGGCTGTATTTCATTAAATCTCTTTGCTTTGGGGATCTTTACATTATAGACATTGTCTTGGAGAGGAAATTATAAACAAAGGGATATGCATATTTAAGTTCATTTAAGAAATTTACCATTTTAATACCAAGTGGTTAAAACTTAGACAAAATAACACATTGTTAAATGATTTAATATATTTGAAATGTATTCTAAAGCAAGGCTGGGTACTCTTATGTTTCTAATTATGGAAAATGAAGAGAAATTAAAAGTCATTTCAGGACAGATTTTGTTTGAGAATTTAAGGTGAAAATGTTTTTCTGGTTCATATAGTATATGCTTTCTTTTAGCCCTTCAAAAATTAACTTGTTGAATGCTGAGAGGATAGAACAACTAATTTGGTTTGGCTCATAAAAATCCAAATCTCCCATTTCCTTTCTGAGTGCTTCTTAGTAGAACATACTATAGTTAGATGATTTTTTAAATACCAGTTTTCTCAAAAGTTTCCAAATTCTTGTCACTCTTGAGTTTTATACAGCCGTTAAAGTCTAAGGAATTTTGGATTTGTTTAGTGTTCAGAATAAATCCTGGATTTATTTCATGGCTTCTTATAATCCCCTACGATTATTTCTACTGTTCTACAGTTACCAATTACTGTCTTTGTTTTCAAGTGAAGTTTTCATTTATGACTTAATGGAGTAACGTTATTATTATTACATTTATATAGTGATTTGCACCTTGGCTTCTTTTCTCAGGCCTTAACTTTTTTTTTTTTAGACAGAGTCTCACTCTGTTGCTGGGCTGGAGTACTGAGGTGTTAGCCTAGCTCATAGCAACCTCAAACTCCTGGGTTCAGGTGATTCACCTGCCTCAGCCTCCTAAGTAGCTGGGACTACAGGTGTCCGCCACAATGCCTGGCTGTTTTTTTCTATTGTTAGTAGAGATGGGGGTCTCCTTTTTGCTCAGGCTGGTCTTGAACTCCTGAGCTCAAGCAATCCTCTCACCTCAGCCTCTTAGAATGCTAGGATTATAGGTGTGAGCCACTGCACCAGGCAACCTTATCTGGTTTTTATTCATGTTAATCACTAGCTTTAATGATTCCATATCCCCAATGACACAGCCATTAAGGTTTCTAGATTCATCATTTCAATCTTTAGTCTTAATTCTTAAATCTTTACATGTTCTTATGATGGTGAAGTGAAATCTTGCCTTATCTCTTGAGTAGCTTATTATAAAACATGTATTTCAAAGCATTATATGTTTACCTTGGTGAGTTTGCCTTGAGGTAAATATTCTTCTTCTATACTTTTGTCATTATATCATTCCTAACTCATATTAATCCATCTTTCAACTGCTTCTTTGTTCTTATCAACTATTAGGAGTGATATAGCACTACATAGATTTTTATCTATGTCTCACAAATGGAAATTGTAAATCTTTGAAGATATGGACCATGACTTTCAACTTTATTTTTTTAGTGTATGGTTTATAGTAGGTACTAAATCATATGGTTGTTAAATAAATAAATATTTAATAAAACTAAAATGTGGCAAAGTAGTATTAGTTATTTAAGCCACAGAATCTATAATAGCTAATATAAATATATATCATATTTTGAAATAGAAGAAATATATAAGTATAAAATTCATAGCTCTGGTGGATTTTTGAAAAACAAGTTGGTCTTGTCCTGATTTTAAGAAGAACAAATTTTAAAACTCTGATTTGAAATTATGCTAATGTGAACCTTCAGGTTTCATTTTTATGGGATTGTCTTATTGTTGAGACTAATTTAATTTGAGGTTCTTATAGAATTATATTAAATATACTTACTTTGTTTAGGCTCACAAAGCACATTTTACTGAATATTGTATTAATATTATATCTCTTGTATATTAGCTAGCATTATATAAGGTCCTTGTGATGTTATAGATTAGCTCAATGGAAATATGTTTTATATTTTTCTTTAATAACTATTCTGATTGTTAAGAAATACATTTTGTTTAAAAAGTTCATTAGGAAAGTGAGCTTCTAGAATATGGGGATATGGATTTAAATGCAGTGATAAGAATCTCTGTGGTGCCTGAAAGATATCTTAAATGTGTTTTTAATCACTTACAATTCTCTAAGTCCTAAAAACTAAACAAATCCCACCACTTCGTTAAAAAATAAAAATAAATTTACAGTTTTCACTTTCACCTAGGATATAGAAAGCTGGGAAGCATGTCACTACCACAGGAGAAAAAGTCAGGGAAACTCCAAAATCATAACTTTTCTTGAGCCTATTAGAGAAATGAGATCACAAAGTATCCTTAATTCCAAAGAGCAACAAGTCCATGGATTATGGACTGTCTCAACTACTGACAAGTGCCATATAATCAGATAAGAAGAAATCAGCAAAAAAATTGTGTTTATTTATTTAGAAACAGAGTCTAACTCAGTCACTTGGGCTGGAGTGCAGTGGTGTCATCATAGCTCACTGCAACTCTGAACATCTGGGTTCAAGTGATCCTCTCATCTCAGCCTTCTGAGTAGCGAAGACTACAGGCACCTACTATGCCCAGCTAATATTTTTCTTTTTTGTACAGAAGTAATCTCACTGTGTTGCTCAGGCTGGTCTCAAACTCCTGGCCTCAAGCAATCCTCTTGCTTTAGCTTCCCAAAGTACCCAGATTATAGTCATGAGCCATTGTGCTTGGCCAAAATGAGCAAAAAATTTCACCAGTTCTTCAAGACCAAGAGTGGACTAGCAGGCTACTTTAAAAAAAGTGGGCTATCAGTCTGTCTTAGTCTATATGAGTTGTTAATAACAAAATACCATTAATTAGGTAACTTATAAACTATAGAAATTTATTTCTTACACTTCTAGAGGTTTGGAAGTCCAAGATAAAGGTGCCATCAGGTTTGGTATCTGGAGGCCTGTTCCTCATGGATGGCCCCTTCTTGCTACATTCTTACATGGTAGAAGGGGCAAATGAGCTCCCTGCATTTGATTCCATTCATGACCTCTCTTCCCTCATGACCTAATCTCCTTCCAAAAGCCCCACTTCCTAATACTTTGAGGGTTAAAATTTCAGCATATGTGTGTGTGTATGGGGGGTGCCTGTGGCACAGTCACTAGAAAGATCTTTCCTATTAGCCTTCACTGGGTTCTCATGAGGAAAGGACAGAAGACTTGAGAGACCACCTTTCCCTGGAACACAGGCATGAAGGAAATAATATGTGGTTTCTAGGGAGAGCGTCCCCCTCTCTTTCCTCTTCTCTCTTGTGATAAAAGATTACTAAACAACTGAGTAGGGGGAGCAGATACTTCCACTCAAAGGGCACAGAGAACCATGGTGGTGGAGGAAGAATAGAAGAAAAAATGTCTCTGACCCTGTGGGAACAGAGGGAAGCAGTGTGGGCTCTGTATCCCATGGTGATACCTAGCACTGGTTTTATATCACCAGGGGAGGGCAGGAAATGCCTACCCAAGATAAATCACACATGCAGTTCAGAGTTTGGGGGTCATGGGAAGGAAGGCAGAAATCCTGAAATTTTACCTCAGGTCCCAAGAACACAGGGCCTACCTAAGATTGAGGCTGAGTCGGGAAAGAAGAAGCTCCTTCTAAGCAAGTCTAGCACTGAGTATCAAGCAATGGGAGTCTATAGCCAGAAGTGTAGCACAGCGTGGAGAGAAATCTCTTCTAAGGTGTGGGCATGTAGCAACAGCTGAGAGCTGCAGGTGGAGCACAGACTCTGGCACCCCACCTCCCAAACTAAACATGAAGCAATAGCAGCTTACTGCTGGAGAAATCTAAAGGCTGTGGTGTCCTGAAAAGCAAAAAACTATAGCCCATTTTGGGGAAGGGGACAGAGTCTCACTCTGTTGCCCTGGATGGAGTGCTGTGGTGTCATAGCTCACAGCAACCTCAAACTCTTGGATTAAAGTGGTCCTCCTGCCTCAGCCTCCCTAGTAGCTGGGACTATAGGCATGTACCATAATGCTGGGTTAATTTTTATATTTTTAGTAAAGATGAGGTCTTGCTCTAGCTCAGGCTGATCTTGTACTCCTGAGCTCAAGCGATCCTCCTTCGTCAGCCCCCCAGAGTGCCAAGATTGCAGGTGTGAGTAAAACCAATTTTTAAGAAACAAGAGGATCAAAGGATCTAGCTGCAGAGAAAAAAAAAAAAGGTGTCAGAACAATAAGTTAAGGACTTTAAGTAATTATAACAATTATGTTAAAAAATCTATACTGGAAAAGGTAGAAAACATGCATGTACAAACAGGAAATTTAAAAAGAAAGGTGAAACTATAAGAAAAGGTTAAGTATAATATAATTTACTCTCTAGTAAGAAAATTCCTTTGCCAGATTCATCAATAGACAGGATTCAACTGAGAAAAGAATGAGTGAACTTGAAGATAAGTCAACAGAAAAGATCTGAACTGAAATACAAAGGGAAAAAAGAATATATTTTTTAAAAAAGGATAAACACCCCAAAATTGTGGGATAATATTAAGTGGTCTAAAATATGTGTAATTGGAGTTTCAGAAGAGAATAAGGAGAGAATAAGGCAAAGGAAATATTTGAAGAGATAAATACTAAGATCTCTACAAAAATAATGAAGGACATTGAACCACAAATCCACATTTAGAAAATTATTCACAGATAAATACTTCAAACAAATCAACAAATAAAAAAGCAAAGAACAGAAAAGTAAACAAACCAAAGAAAATTATAGTGAGCTTTTTGTTAGAAACTATGAATGCCAGAAGACAATGGACTGCAATCTTTAAAGTACTGGAAAAACAAAAACAAAAACAAATAATTTATCCAGAATTAGATAACCAGTGATAATATTTTTCAGTAGTTTAAAGTTAAATAAAGACTTCTTCATATAACAGTTTCACAAAAAATTTTAAAAAATGAGAAAATCCATTGCCAATTAAGCTTACCTTTAAGAGATATAAAAGAAAGTTCTTCATGCAGGATATGCAAGATTAGGTTATTGTATCAATATCTGAATATTAGAATTTATCAAAAAAGTGCCAATAATGTTAAAAATAAAGTTAATGGTAAAATACATCTTTAGCTTATTTTACTTACTTTAAAAGATAATTGACACTTTAAAGCAAAAATAGTAAAAATATCTTGTTGGATTTATAATACATATAAAAATGAAATGTAAGACAAAAAAGTGCAAATTATAGGAAGGAGGAACTGAAAATATACTGTTGTAAGTTTCTTTAATTGTATGTGAAGTAACAATATTATTTTAAAACAGACTATGATAGTTAGAAGTGTACAGTATTGACATTGAGATAACCACTAACATTTTTAAGAAGAGGGTATAACTAATAAGCCTACTATGGGGGAAAATTTGAATGATAAAAAATATACAACTAATTCAAATGGCTACAGAAAAAAGGAAAAAAGAGCATGTGGGGAATGGAAAAACACTAAAAAGGTACTATATTTAAATCTTACCCTATCAATAATTACCTTAAAAATTATACAAACACAGAGATTAAAGTCTGAGATCATCACATTAGATAATAATGCAAAACCTAATCATATTCTATCTATAAGAAACTACTTTAAGATGAAGCTGTGAATCTGTTAAAAGTAAAAGGTAGAAAAATATATACCGTACAGTCATGAATTTGAAGAAAGTGACAATGTTAAAATCAGACAAAATAAACTTTACTAAAGAAATATTATCACTCTCCCCTCCTCTCTTGCCCTCTCTCCTTCTCTCTTTCTCTCTTCCTCTCTCTTTCTCAGTTTCTCGGTCTCTCCTCTCTCTCTCTCCCTCTCTTCTTCCTCTGCCTCTTTCCTCTCTCTCTCTTTTCTCCCTTCTCTCTCTCATTTCTCTCCTCCTTGGTGCTGCTCTGCAGCATCCCTCGCCAATAAAGACCTTTCTTACAAAAAAAAAAAAAAAAAAAAAAAATTATTGAGAATCAGGAGGGACATAACATCTTAATAAAGGCATCAATCCATGAAGAACACAAATCTATTTTAAATGTGTATTTGGAGCACAGTAGAATTCAAAATACATGAAGGAGGCCAGGCATGGTGGCTCATGCATGGCATTCTAGCCTTGGCACCAAAATGAGACTCTGCCTCAAAGAAAGCAACAACAACAATAAAGCTTCCTTAAAATACATCCAGTGAAAATTTATAGAAATTGAAAAATCTATAGTTATACCTAAAGATGTCAACACACTTCTCTTAGTAATTAATGCATGAAGAGAAAATAACTAAATATATATAAGATGTAACAATACTATCAACCAATTTGGCCTAATGTACATTGTACATTTATCAAAGTGGACCATATTCTGGCTTTTGTTTGGGAAAATTTTCAGTTCTCCCTTATGCTTGAAGTATAATTTTGCTGGATATATTATTCCAGGTTGGAAATTTTTTTCATGAGGACTTTGAATGTATCATGCCTTTCCCTATGGACCTATAAAATTTCTGCTGAGAAGTCTGCTGCCAGGTGTATTGAAACTCTTTATATGTTATTTGCTTCTTTTCTTTTGCTGCTTTCAGGATCCTGTTTTATTATTGAACTTCAAGAGTTTAATTATTATATGCCCTGAGGTGGTCTTATTTGAGTTGACTCTGCTTGGTATCCTATGATCTTCTTGTATCCAGATATTCATATCCTTCTCAGTTTGGAAGTTACATGTTATTATTTCTTTAAATGAACTTTTTGCCCCAGTATCTCTGCATCTTCTTCAAGCCCATTAACTCTTAGATTTACCCTTTTGAGGCTCTTTTCTACATCTTGTAGACATACTTTATTTCTTCATTATATTTTTGATTTTTGCCTCTGACTATGCATTTTCATGTAGCATATCTTTGAACTTACTAATTATTTCTTTTGCTTAGTCATTTCTGCAATTGAAAGACTTTGATGCATTTTTTAGTTTGTCAATTGAAGTTTTCTACTCCAAAATTTGTTTGATTATTTTAATTATTTTAATGTTTGTTAAATTTAAGAATTCTACATTCCTTTGCTGTGTTAATTTGATGTTCATTGGGCTTCCTCAAAATAGATGTTTTGAATTCCCTGCATGAAAGTTTACATACCTCTGTCATGCTAGGATTGGTCACTGGTCCCTTATTTACTCTGTTTGGTGAGTTCATGTTTTCCTGTATGTTCTTGATGCTTGTGAACATTTGTCAGTGCATGAGCATTGAAGAGTTGGATATTTATTCCAGTCTTCATTCTGGGCTCATTTGTATCCATTCTTCTTGAGAGGGCTGATATTTTGGTTCTTGTAACTGTGCTGTTTTGTGTGGATAGTTGTTCAATTTGGTGTTTCTGCAAAGGTACGATCACTGGAGATTATTATTAGACCATCTTTCTCCCAAATTAAAAAATTTTATGTAATGTCTTTTCCATTAGTTATATGCCCAAACATCATCCTTCTTACAAGCTTAATAAACTTGACTAGTATTTGTGATGAGTTGCTAGAGGTTAAGTGACTAGCAGATAGTGAGAAACTTCAGGGGCCTCAATCATAAGAGAACCCTCATACCTTTCCAGTCATTTCCACCCATCTAAATTATTTTATTAAAAACAATAATTTTTACATCAATATTAAAAAATGTCACCTTCATATGAAAAGTAGAAAAGAAGCAAATTAAATTCAAAGTGTGTAAAGTGAAACCTAGTCAGAAAAAAAAAATAAAAAAAGGAAAGCAAACAGAAAATCACCAAAGAATAAAAGATAAATTGATTTAGAATTCAAAGATTGATCTCAAATTTAAGGATTTAATACTAATGAAAATCCCAACTGAATTTTTTTTTTCTTTCGAGAGGAAATGGGTACTTGATAAGCTGACATTAAAATTTACATGGAAATGTAAAGGGTCTAGCATAGGCCTGACACAAAAACAAAGTGAGAATATAATCTCCACTGGATATCAAGACTTGTTATAAAAGCCGTATTAGCTGAGTGCATATGAAACTAGTATAAGAATTGACAAATTGGCCAATGAAATAAAATTAAGAGCCTAACACCAAACCTCACATTTATGAATCCTTAATTTATGACGAAGCTGACACTGCATAATAATGGGAATGAGATATCGAAACTGCTACAAAAAATTACACATCCTCTCCCAAAAGAATACATTTGGCTCTTACTTCATACCACACACAAAACTAATTTTAGACCTGCATGTTAAAGGCAAAAGAGTAAATCTTTTAGAACTAATATCTAAGATTCTTTCATGATCTGTAAGTAAGGAAGCAATACTGAAAAGTATTTCTTTGAGATCTGATAAGAAGAAATTACTTTGGCCTAGGTAATTCAGGAAGTTTTTTGAAGAAGATGCAGGTTGAACTGGGCCTTGAAGAATGGGTAGGGTTTGAGCAGATATAAATTATAGGGGAGAAGATTCTAAGCATAAACAAAATACAGTCTTTAGAGAACAATGATTAAATTGGTTTGATTGGATCAGAACATCTTTGGAATTGAGAGAGCAGGTGGGGAAGGCGGCCAAGAATTAAGAGTTACTGGGCTTTGAATGGCAGATGAAGCAAGCTGGTATTTGTTCCATGAGTCAGGGGATATGAGGATATAATGTGACACAAACAATAATATGGTTTGGATTGGAGTGAGGAAATAAGAAAGATCTAGTTGGCGTATCTAACCCAAATTGGTAAATACTGCAGCTTTCCCTAGAAAGAACGTTCCCAGTATTGTGAATAGATCATTAAACATGGAGGTGAATGAGATGAGTTAAAGATAACTGAGATTTTAACTCAGGGTAACTGGAGGATTGTTGGAGATGTTTAGTAGGAAGAAGAACATAATAAATACATTTGGAGCATGTCACGCTTAAGGAATGAGTAAGATAGTCCAAGGAGAAATTCAAATGGTCATTGGAAATGGAGATTTGGATCAGGAGGGGAGATCTTTAATTGTGTATGTATAAATCAATCTAATGATGTTTGAAGTTGAAGTTATAAATGAGATCTCATGATAAGAACTTAAAAGACACTAATATAAGGCTGGGGACTAAGTTTTAGGAAACATTCACATTTAGGAAGTGGAAGGAGAAGAGGAGGCAGCAAAGGAATTTGAAATAAGATTATTAGAAACATGTGAAAAACCATCAGAGACTGGCTTTTAAGAGGAGGTGTTGTTAACAGTTTGAGCTGCTATGAATTGATAAAGAATGAAGGCAAGGCATTTGCCTTTTGAGTATGTGATCAGGAAGTCAGGGATAATATCAAGAATACAGTTTCAGTGGAGAGGAGGAGAAAGTCAAATCTTCAGGGTCCAAGCAGAGTATATGGGAGTTCATTCCCAAACATTTTGAAATTTTCAGAAAAGAAAGAAGGAGATAGATTGTACACAGAGGAAACCAAATGTCATTTATCAGGTGAATAGTTTAAATTTATCTTCGAAGATGGAAGGAGACTTAGAAATTATTTAGTTAAAAGATAGTTATCTGACTACCTGGAGAACAAATGGGAGCTCCAGGTCTCATCACACCAGCATGTGCTTCTTGTGTGGACAATAAAGTGCTTAGAAATTGAATTAGTTGTGAACATTTAGAAATGGGAAGACTTTATATAAAAATTCTTAATTCCTATCTTCTCTTGAAAAAGTTGGACTCTGGGAGTATATTACTGCATACTATTAATTGGCTGGAGTTGAATAGTGCCTGCTACTTTGGAAAGTTGTGCATTCTTACCTTAGCAAAGGTCCCCACTCTGTCTGGGTCTCTCTGTTAACTACTTGCTGAATTTTTATTGGTATTTGAGTTGGCAGTTTATAATTAACGCCCAACTCCCTCATTTTATAGACTAGGAGACTGAAACCCAAAATGAAAAAGTAACTTTCCCCAGAAGTCACATATCTGCTCAGTGGAAGAATCTAATTCAGAACCTAAATCTCCTGATTCTTATTTTAGTAGGTCTCCTTCCTTATTTATTCACTATGTGTTTCTCTGGCGTAGTAGTCTCCTGAGGACTGGCCCAGGGCATTCTATCTCCTTTCTGGATTCTAGTATTGCCAGATGACACTTAAATGATTTGTTTGGCTCTGCACTGACCAAGTTCTCAGCCCTTTTCATGTGGCCCGGATGGTGACCAAAGATAATACTTGGAGAAGAGGGAAACTACTGGTCATCAAATCCAAGCTCACTCTCTTTAGAACTTTGGCATAATGTGTAACACATAAATTCCCCATAAGGTTTCTTTAATGGAGATACTAAAGCCTAAGTGGAATGTTGAGCAATGACTATCATGTGTTTTCTCCCAAAGTAGAAAATTAAGTTCATCTTGATGAAATTAGTACCAGACCACACCCTCTAAGTCTCTCCCCATACACCCAAGATCTGTTGTAGGTCTGTCAAGATAATTTGAATATTGTGCCTTAGAACGCTGCAGGAGAATGGCATTTCTTATTTTATTTCATATATATGTGACTGCATTATTAGCTGGAGCATAAATAGTCTCAAACCCATTCATTCAGAAAGGACTTTCGAAAAGCCTGGGGTTATGGCTTCATTAATTCCCTCCTCTATCTCCACCATCTAATATGAATAGACTTGGCTTAAAAATGAAGGAATTGGTTACATATAACTATAGAATTTCAGGTAGACAATGCTATCCTACTGAATGATAAAGATATAGCAGCCCTGTGGAAATTTTAAAATATGGGTATTTCAGTGAAGAATGATTCCTAAGACTAATTTTATTTTAGAGCAATCCAAACTAGCCAATTCTCTTCTGAGCTTATTTTTTTCATGTACTCTAATTCCTTACCAAATGCAGCCTATGTTAGCCAGTATACACTAAGAGTATGATTTTTTTGCCCCATCTTTGTCCTCTAGAGCTTCAGATGTAGCAAGCTGTGGTCTTGTCTATGAAGTTATCATTGACACCAGTTTTATAGCCTGCTTTCCCACTGTGCAACTTTGATCACCCTATATCCAGCCTGTGTTATTAGCCTCTTTGCTGCCTGATGGGCAGGGCTGTTGTGTGTTCTAAGTTTTATAATGTAGTTTCTATTGCCAGCACTGCTTTTTCTGTTAGTCAGGTTGTGCTTGGTTATAGTGCAGGAGTCACAAGTTCAGGAATTTATTTCAGTGGCTTGGTAAATAAAGGGTTACTTATTTCTGAAATCACTGTCTGATTCTGGTGAAGCTGCCATCCTTCATCTTCACTGAATGGTCTCCTTGGTTGCCTTCGAGGACAATGAATTTTATGAAATAGGCATTAGGATTTTATGAAACAGGCATATTCTTTCTACATACGTATCATTGGCCAAAACTCAGCCATTTTTACTTAACCTAATAATAGGGAATGCTTGGAGTTCTAGTCTTTCATTTTTTTTTCTGAGAAAAAGAAAATAGGATTGGTAAAATTTACCCAATCTTGCCATGATATGGATCTGAACATATCATCACTTTAATTTTTCAATGACTGTTTGGTTTTCTTAAACAATTGACTTCTGAGAAAAGAGGCTTTGTTTTTTGGGACTCTAGACTTCAATTCTACTATTTGACCAAGCAGATGAGAAGATCAATAAAGGAAAGGCTTGTGATCTAAAAGACTAGAGTCTCAAATATTATGTTTGTGCTAGGCACCTTCTAAACAAGAAAACAAAAGAACTTAAATGTGTATATGAATTTTTTAGAATTAATGTTTGTTTTAGCAAAAGTCAATGTATAAGAATGTGTATGAGTATGCCAGCATGATTACTAATAAGTGATAACATTTCTCTATCCCGAGATTGATTCCAATCAGTAAATTGAACTTCAAGACAATAACTTTTTAAAAAGATTAGTTAAATAATTTTATAATAAATGTAACTCTAACCAGTAAGAAACAAGTAACATGCTTAATTGCCCCAATGTTTAAATATCATTTTTTTTAAAAGCCAGTCTTGACTATCTGGGGCCCCAGTTTCTGAGCAAAGAAGAAAAGTCAATGATATTTTTCTTCTATGGAATTTATAATCCCAATTTTTGAACTTACATTGTAAATAATTAAAAATTAAAATTTAAAAATGCCTTTTATCAATATGAAAAGTTTAGAAATTTGAGTTTGGTGATTTCCTTATCTTTTGCAATAAATAAAAATATAATATATTAAGTGTCTATGTGTATACATACACAATAATTTTTTTAAATCATGTGTTTATTAAGTAGTGATTAAGTATTTTCAACTGTACATACAACTAAGGATTAAGAAATGTTGTATTTTGATCCAGGAAGGATTCTAGTTTTTCCACTGGAGCAAAAAAGGCTAACATTTTCTATGGCTGAAATTTTCTAATTTTCTTATTCTTGCTTTTACTTAAAACATGCTTTTTTGTACCATTACCTGAACTTATAGTGGAGAATTTGTACTTATGTGTATTTATAATTAAATCGAGATGATCTCTTTTTGATACAAATGTGCTGCTGCTTTCCCAAATTAGTTATTTTGGAATCATGACAAAACAAATCTGTGGAAATTACTACTACTGAATTTTTTGAGTAAAGTTTTAGAATTATTGTATTTGATTCTTTCTTATAATAATTTTTAATTTCAATTTTACATAGTCTACTACATATATATTTAATTTTTAATTATTATGGGTACATAATAGTATATATATATTTTTTATTTCCTTGCTTATTTTTATTTTTATTTCTTTGCTTTGTTTTTTGAGACAGAGTCCCACTCTATGCTCCTGAGAAGATTGCAATGGCATCATAGCTCACTGCAAACTCAGACTCGGGCTGTGGGCATTCCACTGCCTCAGCCTCCAGAAGCTACTGGGATTACAGGTGTTCACCACAGCGTTCAGCTGGGTTTTTCCATTTTTTTAGGAGGCAGGGTCTCATTCTCACTCAGGCAAGTCTTGAACTCCTGAGCTCAAGTAATTCTCCCTCCTCAGCATCCCAGTGTTGGGATTAACAGGCGTGAGCCATCATATCTGGCCATAATAGTTCATTTTTATAGAGTACATGTAATGTTTTGATACAGGCATACAATGTGAATTAATCAAAACATGGTAATTGGGTTATCTATCACCTCAGGCATTTATCATTTCTTTGTGTTAGGAAAATTGTAATTCTACTCTTTAATTATTTTAAAGTATACCTTAACTTTTTATTGTAGATCCTCACTTTGTTGTGAGTATATTTAACTTGATATTAATTAGGTTGCATTATTTTATATTTTTACTTTGAAGGAAATATTTAATAATAATTGTATTTATCTAGAGACCTTTAAAAATTGGGCTCTAACACTGGAATTTTTGGAATTAAAAAAATAGTGCTCACTTTGGCAGCACATATACTAAAATTGGAATTAAAAAATAATGTTAGTAAAATTCCTTACCAGTAGGTATCATTATAAAATAATATGCTTGAATGAGATTTAAATCTGTTGTTTAAAATTCAAGTTTTGAATTAAATAATTTGGTATGACAATATACAGAAGATATTAAGGTTAATAAAAAATACAATATGTGACAAAGGAGAGAAGCTGGTAGCTCAAGAAAAAAAAAGAATTCTTGAAAAACTTTTATATTGGGACAAAATAAGATAAAATGAAGTTATATTTGAATTGAATGCATCCCAAATTGTAGGTTTCCTTAAATGTAAGGAAACCTACATTTAATTATATGGAATTAAATTCCATATAATTTGGTCCATTATCAGACTCCTATAATTCAAGTGTGAATTAAACATTGTGAGAGGTTAGTCTGTTAACAATCCTATTTACTACAAAAGTGAGCTTTGGTTGATTAACTGTACCCATAGAAGAGTTATCCTTGAAAATAGAGTGCAGTATGTGAATTTTTAGCATTACTGGGTATAGACTGATATAATCATTCTGTTCCTCTTGGTCAGGTGACCAAAATGCAGTGTAGGCATGAAGAAGTGGATATAGCCACCTTCAAAGATAGGAGAAATAAATTTGTTAATCCTGTAAATTAATCCAAAATTAATCAAAAGACTATTGAAGTCCTGTATAAGAACTTTATGAACCATTTGCCCATTGGCAATAACCTCATATGCTATTTTCAAGTATGATTTAGTTTTCCCAAACTCATTTATAAATGAAATTCACTAGCTATTTCAAATAGTGTTTAAAAATTTAATGTATCTTATTTTTCTCTGAAACTTTAATTGCCTGACAAGTCTGCCAAGCAACAATTTTCTAAGCAGTCTAGCCTCACAATTCTAATACATCATGTTCATATAACTTTTTTGGTTGTTATACAGGTTGTATTAATAAATGTATGGTAACACATTACATTGCTTTGTATATGCTTCAAATGTTAGGATGCATAAAATGGTTAGAGAACCTCATTTATTCCTTTCCAGTAGTTGAACACCACTAAATAGGAACTGTAATCCATGTGCAGATGGATCTCTAAATTACAAGTGTTCTTCATAAAATGAGGAGTTTCTCTGAGTCAAAAGCAAGTAATTTGCTATGTAATTAGAAGGATATATTCAAATAATGGCCTGCTAAAGTCAATTGCAATATTTTCTTATTATTAACCTAGAACGTTTATTGTTATCAGGGCCATTAGTGAAGTTTTATTAAAAATAAAAGTTGATAGTTGATAGTTTAATCGTCTGGATCATTGTCATGGAGGTGTTGCAATATGATAATTATGGAATAATGACCAATGAAAGAGATAAGAAAATGCATCTTCTGGTAGCAGCTTGTATGAGAATGTCTCTATGCAGGTAGAGAAGTGCAGGTTCCAACAGTGTGAATGAGGCAGGGTAGAGGTTAATTTTAATCTATGAGAGTTTGAGTGTGTAGTAAAGAATCTTATCAACTCTAAACAGCAAACAAAAGTTGTAAATATTATTTCAACCTTCTAAAACCTCTGCAAACACAGGAAGAATAATAGGTGTCATTCCTACAGGTGCTGGAAGGACAAGCAGAGCATCTCTGTGCTGTGTGTAGCAGAACACAGCACCACAGTAGGTAGGTGTCCTGCCTCTGCCACCAACACTGGGATAGGTTAGATGGTAGCGTGAATGACGAGCAGTTAGGTGGTCCAGCAAACCTTCTTGTGCAGCACAAAGGCCTGATAGGACGTGTTATGTCTGACTTCAGAGAATTTGTTCGCTTCTGTCTTTCTCCATCGTTCTGACGGGTCATTTACTTTTCCACTTTTCATGACACAAAATGAGTGAATATATTTGCGTTTGGATCACTTCCTCCTCTCTATAACTGATACTCTTCCTTTATTTTCTCCCTTGAGATCTATCTACTTTGGTGGTAATTCTGAACGGGTGTTATTGGGTTAAGGCTTTTTCTTCTGTTGGATCTTTGGTGGGTATTAGGGACAGGAAGAGCTTTGATTATTCTGATTGATCAAGGAACCTAGAGGGACAGCCAGGCAGCTCTAATGTCTGTCCTGTATTTATAAATTTGTAAACTTTCTTTCTCTCTCTCTTGTTCTGGACTTTTGTTTTTCTAATTGAACTGATTATTTCCATTCTAAACATTTTTGTCTGTTTTGGAACATTCCCCAAAGATCAAGCTATTTCTTCAGTAATTCCTACTGTTCTTTTTTCTCCTTTCTTCATCTTTTCTTTTCATCCAGGGCCCCCTTTCTGCGCTTCTAAGGGGCAGCACTCACATTGAATGCCGTGTAAATGGCATCCCCTGTAGCTGTGGAACTAAGTTATCCTGTCCCCATCCCAACATTGTCATCTTTTTACAATGCTCGGCAGAATCATATGGACTCTTATTACCATGAAGGGATGTAAATGAGTCACAAATTCCTAATATAGAGATATTGGAGAGATATTAATATAGAGGCATTAATACAAATTTGTGAAGTGTATACATAACGGTTACTTTTTTGCTTCTAAAATGACTATAAATCCATTGGACCTCATTTTTCTTGGCAAGGAGATAAAATGGGAGTCTTTGATAGTACTGCTATTCTTAGCATTAGTATATTAGTATTAGTATGCTAATATGCTAGTATTAGTATAGTATTCTCCTTGACTTATGGGTTTTGTTTATCACTGTATCCTTAGAGAGCACCTCCCATATCATAGGCAAATTTATCGAAGGTTTATTGCTAATGTATAGCCAGTCAAGAAAGTTTTATATTGTTTTTCTCTCTTTACTTAAAAGTCAACCATTAATGCTCAATTAAAAAGATTTCACCAATAGCAAAAAGGAAGTTTATCCATATGGTTAGGGACCCCACTCAAAAACTTTCCCCTACATGACTCCCCATGTCTATACTTCTGCGGGTGACTGCATGGCTGAGAATAACAGTAATTATTGTTTTAGGAGCATGTAGTATTTTGAACAAAACTGTTTGTGTAGATGGCTATTAAAATGACTCATATGGTTGTCAGCTCCTACACTTGCTTGCTATCAGGGACAGTTTCGGATGGTTAGTGTTAGTCCCTTTGCAAACCACTTAGATGTTTTTGTTTACAAACTTCCTGAGATGGAATGTAGCCTGCTCAGTCCAACTGAGGTCATAGTCTCTGAGTTAGTAAAGTAAGCAAGTCAGAAAGTGGTTGTAGATGTATCCCAGCCTGCAAGTTCTTTGTGGAAATCATTCAATTTGGGCTAATTCTTCCTGTGTCCACTGCACTGTCATTATCAGCTTAGTTTTACATTTTTTCCCCTACATGATTAGATCATGAAAACTCAGACTGTTAGCCCACTTTAAATACATTCTGTATTTTTCACATATCACAGATGACAAAGAAACAAAATAAAGTAATTTTTTAAAAAAAGGAAATTGTAGGGCGGTGTCTGTGGCTCAACGGAGTAGGGCGCTGGCCCTATTTGCTGGAGATGGCAGGTTCAAACCCAGCCCCGGCCAAAAACTGCAAAAAAAGAAGGGAAATTGTAAACACTTAATAAATTTCTTTTAAGTTTTAGGCTCACTCTGATTTCATTTGGGTTGAGGAAAAATAAGTTTGAATCTGATTCGTGAATCCATAACATAGCTCAATTTTGAATTCTTAGATTCTTGTATTAGTTGGTGTTTAAAACATTAATGCAACAAATACAAGTGTTACTGGAGCACCAACAATGTAGTCCCTTTTATTTTTTCATGAGACTAAATAATACATGCATTGACTCAGAATCCTCTATTTTATTACATAAAGTTTAAAGATACCATGAGGGCCTTATAATCTTATGTTCCCAAGAAAACACTTGAGACTTCTATTTTTCTTTAAGGTAATGTTTCCCTGGCAGATAGGATTACAGGTGTGACCTTACCTGGCCCCAAAGTGGTTTTAGTCAGATCTGACTCCCTACTGAGTTTTGGTGTATGTTGTGGTTGGTTTTGCATTGGTGTGTGTAGACACTGATCCAGGAAGCCTAGGCTGGCAGGGCATGACCTAGGCTGCTCGGACTCCCCTCATCCCCACCCCTTAGCTCGTCACTGCTGGACACACACTAACCTTGTTTGTTTACCCTTTTCTCTAAGAACTGTGACTTGGGTTTAAGGGTTACTATCATCAGATCTCACTTTTTCTAATCAGATAAATATAAAATTGTATGGACTGTTGATATATACCAAATCTGACAGAGCCTCTGGGACCAGTTGAGAGGATGAAGGCAGACTGCCAGATGCTCCAGCCATCCTGCATTAATACAAATACTGCACTCTATTCAAGCATGACCAGCAATGTGGGCTTTGCACAAGGTGGATGTGGAAATAGCAGGAACCCTTCACAGTTTCCTCAATACAACACTTCTGGGGACTTCTTCCTTAACACTGAGCTGGGGAGGGACCATGAGGATGTATGCAGCCACAAAGACATCTACTATCTACTACATTTTTTTGAGTTCTCCCCTTAAAGGCAAAAAATTCTTAAATGGAATTTTTTTTTCTCTAAAACACACTACCATATAATGAGCTTCTGATGGAACACAAAAATTACCACTTGTGTGGTGTTTTCCCTGAATGTGTCAAAGGATCATTTATTCTCAGAGGGCTAGGTTCAATCGTTCAGTTGGGTAATGGTCATTAGGTCCGTTAGTACTTATTGTAGCTAGAAGCTGTAGCTAAATATGTAAGTCTGGCTGAAGAGCCGCTCAGGACTGTGCCCTGCCATCTCCTACTGGTTGGTTTTCATTTTCATTACTGCTTCATGTAATGAGTCCTGTACAACTGCCCCCTCCAATAAAACAACTCAACTCTCATTTCATATAAATCCTCATTTAAGAAGTGATTGGCCCCTTATTATGACTCATTGTTCATCTTATAACAAGTTATTGGTCAAGGTTGTTATGATCTTCTGGGACAAGACTTTGAGTGAAGCTAGTGATGAGTAAAAAACCTAGGAAATGAATAAGTTCAGAGTGCCCCAAATTTATACATTGCAATGTGATGATGGGCAGTCAAGAGGCAGGTCTGACTAAAACCACTTCCAGGCCAGGTGAGGTGGCTCACACCTGTGATCCTAGAACTCTGGAAGGCTGAGGCAGGAGGATAACTTGAAGTCAGGAGTTCAAGACCTGCCCAAACAAAAGCAAGACCCTTGTCTCTACTAAAAAGGGAAAATTAGGAAGGCACTGGGGGGTTGTGTCTATAGTTCCAGCTGTCAGGGAGGCTGAGGCAGGAGAATCACACCTACCCCAGGAGTTTGAGGTTGCTGTGAGTTATGATGACACCATTGCACTCTCTCAGGGGTGATAAAGTAAGACTCTGTCTAAAAAAAGGAAAAAGAAAAGACTTTGAGAGCATACATTTTTGTGTATTTGTGGTCTGGGGAAATTGTTAGAATATTTCAGGTTCTAAGTCATGAATTAGAAATACTACAAACAACAACCACAACAGCCAGTATTTCAGATTGTTGCTGTTATAGCCACATTTGTTAGGAGGATGAACTTGCAATTATTGACAGGCTAAGTCCTTTATTGTGAAAACACAGGTCGGCTTACTCTGAAGGGACATGTATCATCTCTGCCTCCCTAGTGTCTGAAGGACTGAGAATCTGCCTATTAATTCCAAAGTTAATAGGATTAATGGCCTTCTGGTCTGAAGTGTAACACAGTTCTCTCCTTTATAATTGTTTCTGATTAAATTGTGGAAGCTGATGCCCCTTCCTTTAAAATGCACACATTTTACCATTAAATAAGCAGCCTAGTCTGTTAAGGCTGAAAAGATTCACGCTATTACAGCAGAGTATGGTTGGCTATCTAAGGTAGTGCAGCCTAAATGCGGGGAGACTGGCTTCTGCAGAAATACATTAGGAACCATGTCTTCTATCATGCAGAATTAAGTGCTCATTTCCACACCCAAGGGTTACTTTTCATTGGGATTTGGTTTCTGGCCTTTGCCCCTGGATATACGTTTCTGATGTGGAGTGCTTCAGCTGTTTGTTTAAATTAATCTGTGTCTAAAGGAATGTGACAGGGAATGTGAGAGCATTTCTGGGATTCTTTGGAATGCCCTGGCTATTTGCAAGAACATTCCTACTTCCAGCCTGATTATTTTTGGCTGACAGGTGCTGACTTTCCCCTAGTCAATTATCAGTGTAAAAAGAGATGTGTACCCCACATCTATCTTTTTTAATGTTAGAGAAATGTGAACATGTTAACCTCACTTAAATGGTAACATAACATTTGTTCAGTGTGACTTACGCATAATAGGGCTAATCCTCATGGCAAAATTTTGATGTAACTACAAATATGATCATTTTACAGATGAGGAAACTGAGGCTTTGAGAAGTGACACAAAACTGAGGCTTTGTTCTAGATGACACAGCTAGAAAACATGTTAGGGAGTTGGGTCTGGTTGATGACACTCAGTACCATAAAGTCCTGTATTTTTGTGCTCTGGGAAATTCAGTGCCCAGGTTTTTTTTATTCCACAGCTTGAGCCCCTAATTTTCGAGGTTTATAAATGTTTGGTGGGTAGTATGTCAGAGGATGCAACATATAAGCTAATTCTTCTGAGAAGCTAGTGATTCTTTCCTTTTGGGGAGTGGCTTGTTTTTGTTTGTTCTTTGTAAGCCAGCACAGCATATTGGCCAAGGGTTTTTACAATGACTTTGATGCTCTGCTCATATAAATTATCTGCAGTGTTCCCCGTGGGGGTGCTGTCTCTCTCCCCTGCGAGGCATCCTCTATCTTTCAGATCTGGTTCAGCTCTTGCCTTTATTATGACATTTTCCTGAATTCCCAGGGTAGACCAGTCTCTCTCCCTTCTTTGCTATTAACTCCTTTAGAGCAGTGATTAGGTTATTGCATAATTAATGTACATGTCTTCTTCCCTTCACTGGTTCTAATCTACTTAAGGTAGAGAAATTATCTATATATCTTACGTTTCATGGTTGTGAATATACTCATAGGTATAGAAATGGTGAGAGGTCCAGGAAGACAGGAGAAATGACAGAAGAATTCTACCATTTCACAAGGTACTAATAATAGTGTCTTATTTCTTTTATTCAGAAAAGCACTTGATTTAATAGTTTGTATTTCTATGATAGAGGAATTAGTGTATAATTAATAGGATGCAATTTTGAAAGGTCCTGAATATTATTAAATAACTATTTGGAGGATACTCTCCTTAAAAAAGAACATAAAATTATAAATATAAAATTGTATAAAAAGTAAATATTTATTACAAATAAGAAATAGCAAGAACTACCAATTAATAAAATATGAGAAATACCAAACATATCTTAAAATCCAGAAAAACAATATAATGCTCCTATTAACATTCTGCTTGGCACAATTTCATATTACTTTTTTTACCTGCCTCTTTGGGGTATATTATTTTAACACCTCTGCATAAGACAATAATTTTGTAATATTTTCCATAGCGAGAATGCAAAAACAATTCAGTCTTTTCTTTAACATGGTTGATTAAAATTTATTTATTATTAATAATGTAGAAACGTTTGTTTCCACTTTATGACTTGTTACTGGTAATGCCATGTGAATTTTTAGGGCTGCTATCAAATTTGGGAAGATTTTTCCTCAGGTTTCTTTCTATATGAATTGTATTAATTTAGAAGAATTTTCCACAGACTAGCTACCCTTCTTGCCACAATACTACATAAGTTGGCAATGCCTACAATTAAAACATTTCTTTTACAACTTTTTTAAAAAAAGATCATGGACCAATTGATTAACCTTATTTTTCTTTAAGTTGGACTCCTTTTCTTTTAAACTTTTTCCTGTGTTTTCTTAAAAATGCTAAATTCTATCAGGAGGGCCTGACAAAGGGAAAAGGCTTACGGCTGTTGTATTTCACAACAGTGAGCTCTTCTTGGTGGACTTAAAAAATGTTATTGTCCACGTGTTTTTGTGGAGCAATGGAGGGAGAGAATCCACAATCTGCAGTGTTGAAGAAAAAAATGGAGAGGCTGTGCATGGAACATACATTTGAAACTTTTATAAAATCAGAAAAGTAAGATGGTAAAACAAAGACCGGTAAGACTGAATACAAAAATTTCCAGGAGAGAGAAGTTAGCAAGAGAGAAGACTTGAACACAGGTTCAGAAATTTATCTAACCAGTTTTATGTCAGCTCTGCTGGTACTGCCCAGGAAGGCATGGTCTG
This sequence comes from Loris lydekkerianus, assembly GCA_963574355.1. NCBI lineage: Eukaryota > Metazoa > Chordata > Mammalia > Primates > Lorisidae > Loris > Loris lydekkerianus. Next base: position 45,209 of record CAUYPK010112346.1, read on the forward strand.
TGGGAGTGTGAAGCTGGGATCAATCACCATTGTATAGAAATGCCTGCTCTACCCCTGTCAATCAGAAGTTTAGATAAATCAATGTTGTATGTTATTTAGCTTTTACCCTCTTGCAGGGGAATATTAATGATGTGTTCTGTGAAAGTTTCACTTCCTTTGTAAGAAGTGCTTTCACATTCATCATATCATTGGAGATGTGTAAATAAATAAGTTATTAATATTTACAATTTATAAGAAAGAGATGACTTTAACATATCCAGGGAAAAGTTCAGAAGAGAAGACAGTTATCAATTCTGGGAACTGAAAGAAACAGCATTGCAAGAACCTTCCCCACTTGGCAGTGTGGAGCTGAGGGACTAATGAGGATCCTTAGAGGTAATTTTTAAGCAGTTTTCTCTGCAGAAGGCCGTATATTTCTCCTCCCTCCTCTGTGCCACCTACAAAATGTTCAGAAAAACAAGATCCATTGTTTCAATGTTTTTACATCAAAGGATTCTCCAGGGGGAGTAATGAGCATGCTTTAGTGTAAATAAGAAACACTGGGACTGATGGTGAGTCAAATTGCAGATTGAAATTCAATAGAAACAAAGTGAGTTGGGGAACTCCAATGGTGGGTGAGTTCTGCATCCATGGGGAAATGGGCCACGGGTTAGAGAGAAAGGATCAGGACGGAGCTGATGTTTAGATTTTAATTGTTTCACCAACGAGGAGTCTGAGGCGTAGAGAAATTAAGCAGTGTGCTTTTGGTGGCTTAGTGCTGGTAACAGGAGGGATCCCTGAGTCTGGAGCCTTCATCTTCAGGCCTGTCCTCCTGTGCTGTCTCTGTAACTGTGCCCAGAGGGACAGCACGCAAATGTGGGGAGGAATGTGGATTTTAGAGCCAGGCTTCTCCACTTCTTAGCTATAGTATCTTAGGCAAAATATTTCCTTTCAGCATGCCTCGGTTTCCCCATTGGAAAATAGAGATAATTTGTCATGAGCTTCACTGCGGAAGCCTATAGTATGCACGGGGCAACAATTTGTAAAATAATTAGAAATGCTCTTGTGAATGTGAGTACTCTTTTTAATTTCCCCCAGTGTGCACTTTGTTGCCTCCTCCCCATCTGCCTCCTCCCCCGCGGTGTACCCAGTGGGTGTCTTCCCAGATCTGACTTCTCTTTCCAGGAGAGGGCCGCAGTGCCAGGTAGATGCAGGCAGTAGCTGCTTTGCTTGTGAACCCAGCGACCCTGAGGAATGGGTGTTGGAGCTCATTTTGGTGCTTTGCCCTAGGGAAAACTTTTACATTTCCGTTTTTAAATCTTCTGGTAGGAAATGATTGAACGTGTCACCCAGGCACAAGAGAAAGGGGGCTTTATTGTTTTGTTTTGCCCTTTGGACTTTCTGGTACTCTCACTGGTCAGGAAATTCGCATCAGATTGTTGTAAATCTGCAACCATTCCCCTTCCTCCACCTTTTTCAATTGTATTTTGAATTAAAAAAAAAAGTATTTTTACTTGCCAAATGGGACAGTCCCTTTTTTTTCCTGTCCCATTTGTTAAGGCAAAACAAGTAAGCATTTAAAATCAGAACTTTTCTTTCTCAGAGTGTCCGGCAGTTTTCAATGGTCTTGTTATGTTTGAATGATGTCTTCCTTTTGCTGGCCTGATATCACAGTACACGTGGGTGTTGTCAGCAGCTGTTAGCCAACCCACGAGGCAGCAAGATGTTGTCTGTCTTTTATTTTTCCTTTGTGTCACAAAGTAAGAAGGTCTTCATAGACTTTTTCTGTTGGAAGCCATGACCATCTAGTCAAGCGGCTGCTCACTCAGCCATGAAGGGCAGTGTGGCAAGCTTGTTCATACGCACTGCTGGGAGTGCAAATCACAGCCCTGGTTCTGTAGATAAATAAGACAATATGTATGCATGTATATTACATATATATATACACACACACACATATTTCTTTAAAGTGTGCAGTCCCTGATTTGATAATTCCATTTCTAGGCATTCTTTATTTCTAAGGAAATATTAAATATAATTGTAAAAAAGTTGTAAGCAACCTCTCTGTCTAGTGATTGATTAATAACTCACAATACCTGTACACAAAGTCAGGTGACTGTTGAAAATCAAGATACAGAATATAATTATTATCTCTAATATGTATGGAAAAAAATATTGCATTTTGCTATAGGAGTGCAAATCAGAACCAGGGTACTGATTTGTATTCCCTCCAGTGGGAATAAGTTATTAAAAATTGTGTGTATTTATCAATGTGTGAGTTTTTATATGCTTAGAAAAAGTCATAAACTATGCACAATAAAACATTGAAATAGTTATTTCACATTTTGGTCATGTAAGATTATGTATGATTTTAATTTTCTTATTTTAGCTGATTTATTTTTCTAATTTTTCTCTCTACTAGTGTATATTATGTATGTGATAAAAGTGACTATGTGAAACAGTTTGTGTATGACAAAGAGTGTGTTGTAAGCTGTTCTTCCCTGCACCCTTATTAGAGAAGTTTATACATGTGAGCATATATTAGTAACTTTTCCTTTTGCCAAATGAAGAGGAGAGAAGCAAGATGGCTTCCTGCAAGGTTACGTCATTACCCAGAGAACTGAAATTGCTTTAGAGCTGTCATTTTGTTGACTTTTACAGAAATACAGCTCCATAAAGCTAGACCTCTATTGAATTGGCTTGTGGACACTCTATTTTTACATTCTCAGATCCGTGCTACAAACCCCAGGAGCACTGACCACCTACCACGTGTTCATGGTGCACATCCAGAAGCCAAAAGAAATAAAGAATAAAGCCAAAGACCAATATAGGTACTTGTTTTATATTTTACTTGGAAAATATTCTGAAGAAACATCATTGGTGCCCAACATTCCACAGCATTGAACTTGCTTCTTCATGCTGCGTGCCGTTTAAATATTTGTACATTCTTATCTGCAATTTTGTGGCCACATCACAAATAACATTCTGAACGCCAAGTGTCTTTATTAAGTGCTTTCTCAGGTTGAATTTTTAGTTTTAATAAAAGAGAAGAGAATGTGTCATCATGGAAAGTTAGGCAACCAGATTTTAAGCCTGCTTCAGCAATTAACTGCAATGTGATGTGGCGTGGTGGTAATGATGGTGAGGACAATGACAATCTAATAGCAGTCGCAGTGGTAACTAATAGGTAGTTGTGCAATAATATTATTAATGATGATACATTTAATAGCAATTCCATCTTGCGATTCTTTCCTTTATAAAAGAAACTCTATTATGCGATTCATATGCATTAACTTATTTAATCCTGAAATCTCACTGACAGGTAGATGTTATTATCCTCATTTTGCAAACGAGGGAATTGAGGTTTAAAAAGGATTAAGTTACAGCACAAATGACAGCTAATAGGTTGCAGCTAACGATGCTCGCATCCAAGTTGTCTCTCAGTACCTGCTTCTTCTTGTATATATCTTGTCTTCTCAAATCTCTTGTAATCTCTGTGACTGTGGCTTGCTATTACTAAAGTGAGGTGCCAGGTTAATGAACAATTGCTAAGTTTTCCTGTAACATCCTTATGTGTTACAGTAGGGAACTGTGTAACTCAATGGGCAAAGCCGGATCACCTGGGTGCAGATCTTGGGTTGACCATTTACCAGCCTTGGGATCTTGCCAAGTTACTAACTCTCTGTACCCCTATCTCCTATCTGTAAACTTAAACCTGCAATAATTACTTGTACTTCATAAGTTGATGGTGAGTACTGAAAGAGTTAGTTAATGTATAGCCCCTGACACAGAGGAAGAACTCTATAAATGCCAACTTTATAAAGGGAAGATATTAAATGGAAAGCGTAGATGTTCTAGAGTGCATTCCCAACCCTGACAAAAGGGGCCCTCCTCTCTTCCTATTGCTCTGAGGGTTAACCTGCATGTGAACTGCTGAGATGTCCACAGTGGGTTTTCTGCCTTCTAACATGCCATCACTTTTCTGTTGACTTGGAAAATCTAGCCGAAAAAAAAAAAAAAATGACTGATAGGCCTCAATGTTTTTAATAAGAGTTTCTTTTGCTGTGGCCTTGATGACTTGAACTTAAAGTTTGTCAAAATATGTGGATTTGGGGCTGGGTGTGGTGGTTCACACCTGTAAGCCCAGCCCTCTGGGAGGCAGAGGTCAGTGGATTACTTGAGCTCAGGAGTTTGAGACCAGCCTGAACAAGAGAGAGACCCTGTTTCTACTAAAAATAGAAAAATTAGCTAGGCATTGTAGTGGGCATCTGTAGTCCCAGCTATTTGGGAGGCTGAGGCAAGAGGATCACTTGAGCGTAGGAGTTTGAGGTTTGAGGTTTGAGGTTGAGGTTGAGGTTTGAGGTTTGAGTTTGAGGTTGAGCTATGAAGCCAGGTGAAAGTGAAACTCTGTCCCAGAAAGGAAAAAAAAAAAAAAAAAAAAGAATGTGTGGATTTGGGGGTTAGATGTATGCAGATGTTTCCCTGAGACTACATGATCAACTAACCACCTGCACCCTGGCTTGTTCTACATTATTGGAATAGAGTTGAAGGTCCTTTAAACATCTGTTACATGTCAATTTAGTGTCAGAATTTTTTCTAGAAAAAAAGTTGCCTAAAACTTATGCCTTTGTTTCCTTATCTGTGAAATGTGGCTAATCACAGTACTCATTCCGTTAGGTTGATCTAAGTGTAATCAAGATAATCTATGTAAAACATCTCAATTTGTGGATTGTATATTAAGTCTTGAGTAAGGGCTTGAGGGTATTATTGTCATTCATTAATAGGTGTTTAACCAACACAACATCTAGGGCCCCTGGAACTCAGGCTGTGAATAAAGTTTCATTCCATGAGGCTTAGCAGTGAAGAATAATTAAAAAAGAATTCTGATATTTACATCCTCTCACAAAATGTGTTAAGGAAAATCTACGTTTCTTTTCTTCACATCCCAAATCTTTGAATCAGCAAAAATCCAAAGAATTTCAAGTTCTAAGGAGGCCTAGCTTACAGAGAACTTTTCCAATTTGAGCACTGGAAGTCCTATGTCTCCAGACAAAATGGGATAGTCTGTTACCCTACTGTACCCCAATGCCCCAGGCCCTCATCAGTGTGGGTCATCTTCCCTGTTCATCTTTCCATGTTCAGTAGCTTTGTCTATCCCATCCTGGAGGAATGTGGAAGAACTCATTAATAAACATCTTTCTGGCCACACATCTCTCTGTGTTTCTGAAGACCTTATGTCAGAATGTTAGAGAGCTCTGTGGCTGAAAGTTACCTTAGATCAAGTGTCCTCAAACTGCAGCCCGTGGGCCACATGAAGCGGTGTGATTGTATTTGTTCCCGTTTTTTTTTTTTTTTGCTTCAAAATAAGATATATGCAGTGTGCATAGGAATTTGTTCATAGTTTTGTTTTTTTTTTAAACTATAGTCCGGCCCTCCAACGGTCTGAGGGACAGTGAATTGGCCCCCTGTTTAAAAAGTCTGAGGACACCTGCCTTAGATGGTATCTCACCATATTCTGAAGATGGCTGGGAATGGCTCAGATAACCATAGTAAGAGGTGGAGGCAGAAAACCCTTGATGCATACGTTAGGGTTGTGCAGGTCCTGGGGTACAAAGGCAGGTGTGAAGCAAAGTTCAGTCAGCCTGTGCTAGCGGAAGCCTCTGGTGATAGGCAACAGCTGTTTTGATTTGGGGGCAGGAGCAAAAACATACCAATGAATCCAACAGGAAAGAGAGAAAAATTCAGACAGAGCAAAGGAAGCTGCAGAGACAGTGATGTTCCCTGTCAGGCAGGGCAGGCAGGTGGCAGCGGGATCAGCTAGGCTCACTGCAGTTACAGAACAGCTTAGGAACAGGTGCCCAGGCAGAAAATCATGAAACTGACCTTAAAGGGGCCAGAATTTTGAGCAGGTTGCAGTCAGGGAATCATGAAAAAATAAGGCAAAATACCAATTATTTGAACTAGGACACGGATGAAAACTGTATCTAATAAAAAGGCAGAAATCCATTTGCCAGACTCAGGCTGGTAAGTCAGCATCAGAACATTGATGAGGATGACTTGATGCTGGGTGCCAGAGTCCTGGGCTTTGGCCCTTAAATCTAAATGTTTGCCTAACATGAGGATTGGCACCACGGTTATGGTCCTCATTCTTTATTGTGGATAGGGACCACCTGGTGTATTCATAAAAATGAAGATTCTGAAGCTTCATTCTAATAGATTAAGATTCAGTGGATTTGTGCTTGGTTCCAGGAATATGCTTTACTAACACCACCCCATCAAATATTCTGTGAGGGCTGGCCAATTTACAAAATTTTGAGAATTCACTGGAGGACCCAGTGGTGCCAGCTGCAGAGGCAGGGGTGGGGCGGGGCCTGGCAGCCCCTGCATTTGTCCATCAGAATCCAAGGCTCAGAGCCAGGCTTGGAGCACAAACCTCTGGGTTTTAATTTGGCTGCTCTTTAGACTGGGTGAGGGGTTCCATGTCATGTTTAATCAATGTGTTCAATTTTTTGCTTGTTTTCTTAAATATCCGCTAAAGCAATATGCCTCTTTGTAGGGCATTTTCCTTTGTCTCTGCAATTCTTGGGATTCTAATTTGTTTCTAATACAGAGGTTTCCTCCTAACTCTGAGTTTTAGGCACCAAAAATGACATAGACACTCTTTCAACAAATTGTTCCTTAAAACTAGCTGGAAATCTCCCAGCCAGTCTGACAGCCCCAACTCAAGCCAGATCCCCAATGAAAATGTGGACTCAGACCTTTCTAAACTTAGTTTGTTGATAGAGGGTTACTGGTTCAGCTGAACCAAAATAGGACAGTTTGGCAGATATATATATGCTCATTTTTTCTTTGTAAAATTCTATATGTGTGCTCTGAATTCACAAGTCCTCTATTTGAAAAGTGGAGATTAAGGAATAAAGGGGGCCAAGTGTAGTTTTAATGATTGGCATTAAGAAAAGCAGAGTGTTGGACGGATTTAAGTTCAGAAAAGTTCCAGTTTCTGATAGCTAAGTTATGTATGTATGTTCTTAATTTGGTTATAAAACTGGCCAATGACTCTGAGGCTTGAATGCACGGAGGATTGCAGTGATACAGATGAAGATGTCAAATTCTCATCTTTAATAAGAAACAGTCTACACGATTAGATTGACTGAGCAATTAGTATATGCATCCAAAGCCCTGGGTCCACATGTTCTGACAAACAAAGGGAAACATAGTTCCTCAGACCTCCCAGACTTTCTAGAATGCAAAGAATTTTGGAGCAATATAGTACAGATTCCTAAGCTAAGTAATTCCAGTAAGAGTAAATATCACTTAAGATGTACAGCCTTAAAAACAATCTCTACAGAAGTTGTTATACAGTTTTCATTTATGTTGAAAAATATAAGCCATTCTATTAATATTAAAACTTTATTTTTAATATCTTCCAAAACCTGCATCTATAAATTTTCTGAGCACATAGCAGGAATAAGGCATGTTAATCCCTTAATGCATGGAGGGCATTTTCTCCACTTTTCTATTATTCTGTCTTTCCCCTTCAGTAGGTAATTTTCAGAGAAGATGAGCATTGTTTTTGGAACAGGCTACTGGGTTGATTGAGACTGAGCTCTTGGTAAAACCTCAGTGAGTCAGTCAGAGAACAATTAGAGGGAGGCTGTAAATATTTCCTACAAATGAGTTTCTTTATTAGAGAACAACAAGAAAATCTTGTACTGGCTCGGCGCCATAGCTCAGTGGTTAGGGCGCTGGCCACATACACAGAGGCAGGCGGGTTCAAACCGAGCCCCGAGCCTGCTAAACAACAATGATGACAACTGCAAAAACAAAACAAAACAAAACAAAACTGGTGTTGTGGTGGGTGCCTATAGTCCCAGCTACTTGGGAGGCTGAGGCAAGAGAATTGCTTGAGCCCAACAGTTGGGGTGTGTTGTGAGCTGTGATGCCATAGCACTATACCAAGGACAACATAATAACACTCTCAAAAAAAAAAAAAAAAAAAAAGAAAGAAAGAAAATCTTGTATCTAAGTTCTATTTCTGTAGCTTGTTTTGTGCTATTCAGCTTAAAACAAACAAACAGACAAATAAAAAAAAACACACACACTTATTGAACTTGTCCTGGGCAAAGTATGGAGCTGGTGTTAAGGGTACAAAGAAATAAGATGGCAATAGAATATCTAGTAGGGAAAATGGACGTATGCAGAGGTGAAAATAAGTTTTCTACTGGCAATATGAATACAGTGCTATGGGAGTTGAGGGGTATGAGGGACTCATGTTGCTGGGAATTTAGTAAAGAATGAGTTGAATTTCACAACTTGGATTTATCTATCCATCAGGTAAAAAGCATGGTGTCCAGTAAAATGTCGGTACCTACCGATGTGCTTCCCACAGTACAGGAGGGAAAGCATCACCTTGGTTCTTTTGGGGAAGGGATTTGCAGATGAGGGTGTCCTGACCACTATGTGCCCTTCATGTGGGGCGGGAGAAAGAGCCTTGCAGAGCTGAGCTGCAGCCCTGCTCTACCAGTGTCCTTCTCTGAGTCTGAGGCGAGAGTACCAAAAAGGAGCCTTTCTCTGGTGCTAAGCCGCTTTCTGTTCCTGTCACTAGACTAAGGATGACCATAAAACTTGTACAGGTTTTATGGCTGAACACGGAGAGGCCTTTATCACCTTCCACTTCCAGTTTTCTTCCTCCTGTGCTTCCCAGTTATGTTAGATTTTTTTTTTCTTTTTTATAGCTAATAGATTTAACCAATGGAAAGCCATGATCTTTCTGTTTGCTCAAAGTTTGCCTTTGATCAAGTGCATATTCTGTGTTTTAGTTCCCAGACTGAGCCAGACCCCTGCCTGTCTGGATCTGAGAAGAGCAGAGGCAAGCCCTCTGAAGCTTGGCAGGAAGAAGATCATTCCTTCATCTGACAAACTGCCCCCAGAGCAATCTCTAGATGCACAGCCACTCTGGGGCAAGATGTTGAGCACATCCTTAGCAGAGCAGGTGGAAAAGTCATCTCCATATACAGAAAATAGGAGAATGTAAACCAACCAGAAGAAAAATCATCTCTCACATCCATTCAAGTGGAAAAAACTTAACAGACCAATTGTCATAAGTAACCAGGTAATAATTTGATGAAGATGTGTATGTGTTCTGTGTGTGTAGCGCATGCATACATATGTGTGAGTACTGGGGTGAAGAGTGATGTGACAGGTAATGTGGCTAATATCCTGCAAGGGTCAGTTCCCAGCCTAGTGGATTAATTATTTACCCGATGACAGCTTTCTTTATTAAGAATTATTAGGACATCAAAAAACAATGTTTTGCCATTGGTAAGTGACACATTATACCTCATTTCATAAGTTTATTGTATTTCAGTATTCTTGACTGACTTCAATTGAATAAACTTTCATTAGGAGCCTACTAGGTGCTGGGCTTTGGAATCAAGATAAAAAGTTAGTAAGAGCATCCACACTATAAAGAAACAAGTAGCACTCTGTGAAAAAGATATCAAGTGGAGTGGAGGGCAAAGTCCATGTTTTAGGATAGGATAACTACTGTCAAAGACAAGTCAAAATCCAGGTGGCATAGTACAAATAGAATGTATTTCTTGCTTATGCAAAATTTAAGGCTGATGGTTCTGAATGGGCGGTTTGCCTGGCTGGGTTCCCTCTAAGCAATGACTCAGAGACAGGGCTGCTTTACCTTGTGTCTCTGTCATCTTGCATTTTTTTTGGTCACCGTGGGGTCGCCTACCTAGTAGGAAGACTTCATGCAGGATCTTACCCCTGATCCACAAGTCATTTCTTCCCAGAAATGATGCATATCAATATGTCCACATTCCATTAGGCAAATCTGTTACATGGTTCCACCTCTGAGAAAATTGATGTAATGTTTACAAGGAGGCAGAGGAGTCATCTCTGGTGGCCTGCAGCAATCTCTGTAACAGCACAGTGGGGCCAAAAGGGAGATCCCTCCCGAGACAGGTGCAAGAAAGATCTGGTTGGAAGGAACTGTTCGGCTGGTGATGAGACATTAAAACAGAAGGAAGCGGTCGAAGAAGCTTCATGACTATAGGGACAGAAGTATGAAACCCTGTAACAGTGGCAAGGAAAGGTCCTACTTTGTTAAAGCTGGGACAGAAGAGTGAGGACAGAGTGATGGGAAACAAAGCAGGAGAGTTTTGTCCCCACCATCTTCAGAGGAGAACTTGTAGTCTCTAAGTAGGAGCTTAGAGCTAGTAAGACATTGTTTAACTAAACGTGTGGTTTTAAACTTTGGCTTCACATTAAAATGATAAAGTAAGCCTCTTCTTAATGTTCATTCCCAAGTCTCCCATGGCAGAATCCATAGAGAACACTTGGCCATCTGTAATTTTTTTAAAGCTCTAGTCATCCAATTTTATTTTAGATAAATAGAATGCAATGTGTACTCTAGGTCACAAATAATGGAACTAATTTTATGATCAAAATGCAAATGAATACATATTTGATAGACTGCACTTCAGTGGCTATTGAGAAAAGAAACATATAAATACGTAAAAATAAGTTTTTTTAAAGAAAAAAATCCCAGTCTAGCACAGATAGCATAATTAATGATTGACATTGTCTGGAAATATAAATTTAATCATTATCAAGAACAGTTACGAGATGAACTATTTTGGGCTAGGCAATTTTAAAGAACAAATTCTCTGCTTAAAATCATTCAAAGCCTGGTACTTTTCTATTAAATGAGGCAGGTTGGCTAATGGGATAGAAAGATAAGTGAATGTGGAGTCAGACAAGACTTGAATTTGAACTTTAGTTTAACATTTTCTAGCTAAGTTACTTTCTAGAAAAGTTACCAGACTTCTAGGGAAGTTCCTAACAACTTTCTACAAAAGAACCCAACATATTCGAGACTTTATTTCCCCCTTTGTAAAATAAGATAATAATCACTTGTGAGTGACACTGACAGTTTCCCTGCTAATATTCATTTCTCTCCTCCCTATTTGCTTGGGATGACAATATGCACGACTAAAAGCTTTATTTCCCAGGCTCCCTCGAAGCAAATGGTGGCCAAGTGACACAACCATGATGAACAAGAAGGGAACAAAGGAGATGGTGGCAAAGGAGGGTGAGGGACTGTGGGGCTGGGCAGATCCTGTGGGGCCTTGAGGGTGCTTTCTGGCTTTGGATTTTACTCTGAGTGAAATGGCAGCCGTGAGGGGGCCTGAGAGATGATCACTCCAGATGCTGTGCTGAGAGTGAGCAGTGGAAGGACGAGAGCAGAGAAAGGAAGATCTGGTAGGGACTGTGGTAGTAGTCGCGGTGAACCTAGATGAGGAAGGTGAGCTGTGGAGGTAAAGCAGGTTGCTGGATTCCAGGTGCATGTGGCAAGGAGAGCCAACAGGATTTCAAGCTGCTCTAGATGGGGGGAGTGTGAGTAAGATCATGAAGAAAAAAACTCAAGCTTTTTACCCTGATTAACTACAAGGATGATGAAGTTGCCCTCAACCGAGATGAGGAAGGCTGTAGGTAAAGGTCCAGATTTCAGCTCTTTGCATGTTGAATTTGAATTTGCTCTGTCTCTTAGAAAACCAAGGGTCAATGTGAAGTAGGCAGTTTTGTGTATGAATCTGGAGTTGCAGAGAGAAATCTGAATACAGATTTTGTATTCTAACATGTTTAAAACCATGAGATTGGATGAAATTGCCAGAGTTAGCATAAATGAAGGAGAGATGTGTATTCCCCAGAAGAGTCACTGTTAAGAAATCAAGGAGAAGAGAAGGAACCACACGGGAGACTGAGAGGGGGATACAATGAGGCAGGAGGGAAAGCAACAGGGTGTTGTCCCGGAAGCTGAGGGAGACGGGGGACGGACCGTGTCCAACGCTGCTCAGTAACAAACACACGTACCATTGGACCCACCACCACGGAGGTCATGGTGAGGGCAGGGGAAGCCTGTTGTCAGCTCAGTAGGAGGCAATGCCTGCTAAACTTAGAGGAAACAGAAGGGAAGGAATTAGAAACAGGAAGTAAACCAGGTTCTTTTAAGGAGTTTTAAAGCAAAGACTTAGTGGGAAAGTGGAATAAGGAGCAAGAGAAAGTCGTGTGTGTGCTCACTTAAAGATTAGAGAAATGACATCATCACTGTATGTTAATGGGAATAATCCAAAGAGAGGGTACAAATATTTGATGGTATTGGAAAGAAGGGAAATTGCTAGAGTACTCACTTTAGGTAGGATAGAGAGGATTTAATCTAAAACATATGTAGAGGAGCATGGACTTTTTTACATGTACCATCACAGTTAAGACTCACATACCCTGGTGGATATGTAAGAAACAAAATGCAAAACCTATTAATTCAGGAATTCAGGGTATGTACAGTCTAGTCAGGGAAACAAGGACATTTAGACCCTGCTGCTCCTTTCAAGCATGTGCCACCCAATCCTCTTTGTTTTGTGCGTCATAAAAATACTTTTACTCATAGATGGACACGCTGTTATCCTTCCTTGTCAATTGTATTAAACAGAATTCCACTATGACAGGCATTTGTCAATTAATTCACCAACCCAGGGGACTACCATGATTAACCTGTATTTTGTGACTGGTTTATGATATCTTCTTCATTTTCTTTAAAACTTTCGACAAACATTTTCAGGCCCTCTGCTAAGTGCTGGGTTTGGAGAGATAAGAATTGAACTCCTCTTACTTAGGCAGATAATGAGATCCTGATGTGAAGCAGTGTTGTTCACAGCAGGGTGGGGGAAAGGAACATATTAGACAGATTAGAAACCAGAGCTAGCACAATTTGGTGATTGACTAGATATAAAAAACTGTTGAGAGTGAGGCATTTAAATTTATTCTAAGAGTATTCTAAATAGTACTCTCAATTTCTGTAATAATTAATTGATAGTCAAATATTTTTAATCTTATTTGATTCTTAGATTAGTTTTGTGTTTTCCTAGAAATTAATCAACTTTTTGTATGTTTTTCATCTTTTTACTATAGAGTTGTACATAACATTCATAAACATTCCTAAGAATTTGCATTTTAAATCTTTGGTAAATATATTTGCATACATAACATTTGTACTGGTGCTTTCTCTTTTAGCATTTCTAAAACTTTGGATATATTTAAAATTAACTTACTTTTATTATTTATCAATTATTGTATTTATGGTTTTCAATTTCACTAACGTCTGCCCTTATCTTTTCTCTTTTTCCATTTCTTGCTTTTTAAAAAATTTTCATTGTTCTTTTCTGCCTAAATTCCAGAACTAAATGTTTACTTTCATTGTTTCCATTTAGTAATGAAAGCTTGTAGAAATATGACTTTTCTTCTGAATACAGCTTTGACCACATCCTATTTTAATTATTATCCATGTAGTGTGTCATTTAAGCTTTAATGTGCTACTTGATCCAGGAATTGTTCAGAAGAGTGATTATTTTAGTTTTCACATAATGTAATGCTTTTAGTTTTGTTAATAGATTAGACTCCATGGTATTCAGAGAATATATGGAGTTTTTCATAGAATAATATGAACCATATTTGATAAACTGAAGGCATCTTACATAAAGTTTTTCCAAAATGATAGAGAAATAGTTTTTTGTTTGGCAAGAAACAGGATGTAGGCAGAGAGATAGGGAAGGAGAGAGATAGAATATTCTTGCTGACTTTCAAGTGAGCAAAGCATCCGTGGACCATTGACTGTATATATTTTTTTAATTTCTACAATACAGTCTTGTTCTGTTGACTGGGCTAGAGTGCAGAGGTGTTATCATAGTTCACAGCAACCTATCCTCCTGACTCAAGCAATCCTCCTGCTCAAGCAATCCTCCTGCCTCAGTCTCTGAAGTAACAGGCATGAAACACAACCACAACAGGCTAATTTTTCTCTTTTGAGTAGAGACAGGGTCTTGCTCCTGCTCAGGCTGGTCTCGAACTCCTGACTTTGAGTAATCCCCCTGCCTCAGCCTCCCAAAGCACTAGGATTACAGGTGTGAGCCACTGTGCTTGGCCTGGTTGTATTTTTCAACAGATTCTTATTATGCTTCTACTTAGTAGAAAATCATCTGATTTTAAATCTGATATTTTCTTGACTTTGCATATACTTTTATACTGTCCTTTATATCTGATATCTAATTTCTAATACTTAGGTTTCAATGTTATTGCATTTTCTTTTTTTTTTTTTTTGTCTTCACAAAAATTAAGTGACATGTTAAGACAGTCTGCTTATAGTCTTCCTTATAACTAGCCAACTTATATATATATGCAATTTTTAAAATACAAGAAATAAATTTAGATTTATAACTTTATCACCCAGAGATAATTATTGACACTTTAACACATCATAAATATGGTGAAACTTTTAAAAACTTTTAAATATTGTGTGTAACTTGGGTGTTTCATTTTATTGTGTGTGTTTTCCCATATTACGAAACATCTTCTATTACATGCTTTTAAAGTTTATGCCATTTCTTTTTTTTTTAATTTATTTATTTTTATTGCTAAATCATAGCTGTGTACATTAGTGCAATCAAGGGGTACAATGTGTGGGATTTATATACAATCTGAAATATTCTCATCAAACTGTTCAATGTAGCCTTCATGGCATTTTCTTAGTTACTGTAGGTAGGCATTTGTATTCTGCATTTAGTAAGTTTTTCCTGTACCCATTCTAAGATGCACCCTAGGTGTGGCCCCACCCATTACTCTCCCCCGTCCCTTCCCCTTCCTTGTCCCTTTCCCCATAGTCTTGTGCTATAGTTGGGTTATAG
>CAUYPK010112347.1:0-17374 GCA_963574355.1 Loris lydekkerianus
TTATTCACCATATTAACATAAGTAAAAATAAAGCCTATATGATCCTCTCAATAGATGCATTAAAAGGTATTTGATTAACTCTAGCATCCTTTTCTAATTAGAACAAGGAAGAGTTTAGGCTTAGGTGGCACATGTCTTAAACTGATTGAAGCTATCTATGACAAACTCACAGCTAATATATTACTGAATGCAGTTAAACTAAAAGGTTTTACAATTAGAAAAATAACCAGACAAGGTTTTTCTTAGTCACCATTACTACTGAACATCTTGGTGGATGCTCTAGCCAGTACTATTAGGCAAGAGGAGAAAATACAGGGGAAAAAAAAAAAAAAAAGAAGAAGAAGTTTGAACTCTCCCTCTTTCCTGATGATATAAAGTTATATGTAGAGAATCCCAAATACTCAAACTTTAGACTCTTGGAAGTCATCAAAAAATACAGACATGTCTAGGGATATAAAAAAAAATCAGTGTCCACAAGTCAGTCACCTTTTATAATTAAGTAACAGTCAAGATGATTGGCTAATACCACAACTCCCTTTACCATAACCACAACAAAAATAATATGCATAGGAATATAACTCAGAAAATAAGTGAATGATCTCTATAAAGAAAATTATGAAACTCTAAGAAAGAATATAGCAGAGAACTTTAACAAAAGGAAGAACATATCATGCTCATAACTAGGAAAAATCAAAGTTTTCAAAATGTCTATAATGCCCAGAGCAATCTAATGATTCAATGCCATCCATATTAAAATACCAACATCCTATATTCAAAACTTGGACAAATAAAGTTCTTTTACAATATTCACTAAGGATTTCTTAAATTTTTGAGGGGTATGTTATTATTTCGGCTTGATCATTTCTGATTGATAATATCAGGGATTTTACTCTTCTTCTTCTGGTTAATGCAGGCAAAGTTATTTCAATTTCATTAACCTTTTGTAAGCACAGACTTTTTGATTCACTGATTTTTTGAATAATTCATTTATTTTCGATTTCTTGAATTGTGCTGTAATGTTGGTTATATTTTTTTCTCTGTTGAGTTTTGGGTTGGAATGTTCCTCCTTTTCCAGTTGCTTGAGATGTCCCTACAAGTTGTTGACTTACACTCTTTGCATTCTTTTGAGGAATACTTGCAACACTATAAATTTCTCCCTTAGAATAACCTTTGCATTATCTCATACATTCTGATAATTCATGTGTTCATTTCCTTTTGTTCCTAAAATGTGGCAATTTCCTGCTTAATCTCATCTATGACCCAGCTATCATTCAGCACAAGGTTATTTAGTTTTCATGTGTTTGTATGAGCATGCAGATGCCTGTTATTGCTGAGTTCAACCTTTATTATGTGATGATCCAAGAAAATAGAAGGACTAATTTCTATACATTTAAATTACCTAAGTTTAGATTTGTCATATATTATGTGATCAAATTTGGAGGAATGTTTATGCACTGATGAGAACATGTATTTAGTTTTCTTAGGATAAAACATTCTACATAAGTCTGTTAATTCTATAGTTGTATGCTGAAGTTTGAGTCCAAAATTTTTTAACTTAGTTTCTTATTGCAAGATCTATTCTGTACTGGAAAAGCCATTTTAAAATATCCAACAATTATTTTGCTGAAAGAGCTTAAATTAATGTCTGTTAGGGTCTCATTTACCAAATAAGAGGCCTTCTGGTTGGGCAGAGAAATTTTCACTATTGACATTGCATCATGTTGAGTGTTGCCCTTAGCAAATATGCTGTCACCATATTTTTCATTCCTTACTTTTGTTGTTTTTAAGGTTAGCATATCTGCAAATAAAATTTCCACCCTTGCTTTTTTTCCCTGATTTTTGTTGTCCTGGATTACAGATGCCCATCCCTTCACCCAGAGTATATATTATCCTTGAAGGTGAGATGAGATTCTTTTATGCAGCAGAGTGTGTTTTATCTGGCCTGAGAGTTTGTAATCAGTCAGCCAACCAGTGCCTCTTAAGAGGACAGTTTATGCCATTCACATTAGTCAAGGGTATTTATAATCCTGGTAGCATTTTGGGTATCAAGTTTTTCAAAATCCCAGTGGACATTTTGAATTTTTTAATCTCTCTGGAAAATAAGTTTTGGTCAAGAATGTCAGAGTGAGTTTACTGTGGTGGTAGAACATTGTACTGATCATTACGAAGGATGGGTCTGAGGATTTCCTAAACAGCTGGTTGGGTTATGGCAAAATTCTTCAACATGTGTATGTCATTAAAGTATTTAACTTATCCATTATAAGTAAAGCTGCATTTAGCTGAATACAGGATCCTGGGCTGAATGCTGTTTTGCTTTAGGAGATTGAAGGTGAATGAACATTATCTCTGGCTTGAATAGTTCCAGCAGAAATATCTGCAGTTATTCTAACATTCTTTCTTTTGTAGAATATGATATTCTTACATTTGGATGCTTGCAGGATTTTCTCCTTTGTATAAACTTTGCAGAAGATAATTGCAATGTGTCTAGAAAATGCTTTATTTAGTTAAAGTGTGTCATGGTGAAGTTCTGAACTACCTGCTGTCTGAATTTCCATGTCTCTTGAATTGCTTACAAAGTTATCCTTAACTATTTTTTTGAGTAGAATATCTGTGCCTTTCAGAAGAGCATCCTCTTCTCCTTCAGAGATTCATAAAATGCAAATGTTTGCTTATTTCCATTTTCACTCTCCCCTTCTATTTCTCTTGGAACATTTTGGGGCATTGAAAAGCTTTGTCTTCAATTTCACAAATCCTTTCTTAGGCCTGCTGAATTCTGATAATAAGGTACTCTACTGTATTTCTCAGATCTTTGAGATTTGCAAGTTTTTGCCTTTAATGTCTTGGTGATTTTGTCTTTGAATTAATTGAATTATTGAGACAACTTTTGAAATAATTTTTAAATTTCTAATTTTATTTTTCCCTAATTCCATTAATCTTTTTTTATGAGCATCATAAATTGGTCATTATTTTTTATTTTTTTATTTTTTATTTAGTCTTTTGTACATAGATCATAACCATATTTATGCCACTTTCAGTATGTTGATTATTTGTACAAATTGGAGTGCTTACATCATACATTTTGTTAGTTTTATTTGTTTTCCAAATTCTGAATTGCTTTTCTGATGTATCAGCCATTTGTTTATAAATAATATCTTCTCTTGTATATTGTTTGTCCTTACTTGGGGAAATTAAACTACTCTTATTATTCATGTTACCAGAATTTTTCTGCTGATTCTGCCCCATGATTATTGTTCACCCTTTGCATAGTGAATCTGGCAAGGTGAAATTGAATTGAGGCTCCTGGAATTATAATTGACCAGCCCTTTACCAAAGCACTGGGTTATGGATTGTGGCTTTTCCCTTAGAGCTGCAGAAAGGTCCCATTCAGAACTACAGCTTGAAACTCTGAGGAGCTGCTCATTGTGGTGGGGATAGATGGAGCTGGCCAATATTCAGCCCAATCCTAGTGAGTAACTGTGAGCTGAAATCTAAATTGTGGAGATATATAGGCAACAAAGACACCCCACTTTAACTTACAGGTGACAATGGGCTTGCTAGAATCCCACACTATCACAACACACCGAGGGTACAAACTTGATGGGTCCCATGTAATAGGCCCAGGTCAAGAATATCAAACTAATTATTCCAGTCAACATGAACACAATCCTGGTAGGAGAGTTCTAAAAGTCTTCAACAAGTAAGCAGTGGAACTCCAAAGGCAGGTAAATTTAAATGAATTGCAAGAGACTGTGGTACCAGCAACAATGTCAGAGGAGCCTTGCAACTGTCTCGAATAGTGCTGTCACTCTTCCATACTGCTCTCTACATGTTTCTGTAGCTGGAGGGGAACATGACAGTGTTGCCAGCTACAAGGAACACAGGAGCTGGATGGTGAACTGGAAAACCTGGCGACTCCTGTCTGGATCCTGCAACCTTGAGGCCATAGAGGCCTGTGAATCCACACTTTGGCTCCTTGCCAGGCTACCAAGGCCCCACTTCAGGTTTCAGCAGTTCCATTAGTTTTATCCACCATCCTTCATTGTTTTATTCATGCCAATTACTAAAACATAATTTTCTCTCTAAAATGCAATTTCTAAGAGGAAAAAGACTTTGTCTTTCTCATTTGCTGATGTTTTTCCAGTGCCCAGAGCAGACGTATGAATGTATGGATTGAAAGAATGAAATATAGAACAACATATAGCTTTAAGGAAGTCCTTACAACAAGTTTACAGTTTCCTGAAACATGCTAAAGAAACCTCTAGATAGGTGTTGTGTGTATAAGTGCAAAGTTGTGGAATTTCAAAAGTCCTGGTTTTATCATTAAGGTTTTTGCTGTTGTATGTCCTCTGTTCTTCAAATCATGCCTAGATTAAAGTAACTGGTCAGTAAATATTTTTTGAATAAATGAATGGTTTCTGATGCAAAGTATTCATTGAAGAAAAAAAAATTCAGAAATTAAGAAATGCAATAGATACTTTGGTAAATGGTCTTTTTCTTCTGCCCATATTCCACATTTTTTTTCCTTTTCTTAATAAGAATTGTTTATTCATTAATTTAGTTAATTTGCATTAAGCACCTAATGTATATCACTGATATTTCAATATAGTTAATTATAAAGACTTACTCCCTGAAACCATTAATATAAAGAACTTCGTCAATAGGTGAGTTACTCTTATGTGTTTGTCAACTGGCCAGTAAGGAAATTGGCAGATCAAAATCACATACCATGCAGTATCATAGATTTTTGAGTTCACATCTCAATATTTATAAATAGTAATATAAATGAAGGAATGAATTTTGATCTAATATTTAATCATATATATTGAAAAATAGGGTTTTTTTCTTTCTTTTTCTTTTCTTAGAGAAAAAGTATTACTTTGTCACCCTGGGTAGAGCTTACAGCTCACAGCAACTTTCAGCTCTTGAGTGTAGGCAATTCTCTTGCCTCTGCCTCCCAAGGAAGTGGAAATACAGGCACCACCATAATTTCCTGCAGATATGAAATATTTTTTTTGCTCCTAATGCCCATATCTACTGCTGAGATTCTAAGAAAGTTTATGTGAATTTAAATGAACCTTAATGAATTTTAGGGAATGATTCACATCCTTTCCCATATAAATGCTATCTTAGTACAAGTCTGGTAGCATTATTTGAATGCATAATTTTTGAGTAAAACTTTAAATGTAAAATATCTTGACTCAGAAAGACAACTTATTTCAATTAGTTTTCACATGGAAGACCATTGCAATTTCTAGAACACAAGAAATACAATAATGAACATCCCTGACCATATATTCATTGGTAAAGATTGGGCAAATTTCTGCAAATGAAAGAGCTGCATCAAATGATACGAACCCTTTAAAATGTTCATAATAACTGCCATATTATTTTACTGAGTGGTAAGAGTACAGTGATATTCCTCCTAAACATCTATGAACTAATATTGTTGTTCCAAACTCTTTATAGAAGTAGGTATTATCACACTTAACAAGTCTTCTAAATTTTCCACACAACTGAGAATAAATCCTTTTGCTATTTCAATTTTCATTTACTTAGCAGCTACTGAGGTTGCACACATTTTCACATGCTGATCATTTTTAATTCTGTGAATGGTTTATTCACATCCTTTGCCCATTTTAAATTGTATTAATCATACATTGTATGATAAATTACTAAATAATTAATTTGAAGATTTGAAAAATTTTTGAATCATTCAACAATATTTCTAGGCATAAATTTATATTATTTCCTGCCAAATGTATTTTCAGAAGCCCTAGTTATACATATTAGTCAATCTTTCTCTCACCCCTTTTTCTCAGCCTTTGGAAATGTTTCATTGATGTCTGTACATAAGTATGTTCCTTGACTTGTCTATTGCACTCATTCATTTTTTTCATTATTTTGTCAATATCACACCCTATGTGGTTATAATATCACATTTTTCATATCTGATAACTTACGTCCTTCAAAGTATTCCTCAAAAAATGTTGGGAAATCTTGAGCATTTCTTTTACATATAATTTTATTTTTACTTTTTATACTTGTAAAAAATCTTTTTGGATTTTGATTGAAAATAAAAACCATTGGTGAATATTGACATTACAAACTGTAAATAAATAAATAAACTTAGCTCTTTAATCTTAGAGATTGTTGGAATTCAGGTGGGAAAATTATTCAGGTGTCTGTTATGCAATTATCATTGTCATATGACATGATTTGCTGCTTATGTGCTTTTTCTATCTGGTTGTCTTTTTTTTTAAGTTTCAAAGCTCCTGAAAGTGTCTCCTAGAGCCCTCCAAAGTGATTTTAATGTAAATTTTATGGTGTTATTTTATCTCATACCATGTTAAATATACTCTGTGTTATATTTGAAGATCTAATTCAAACACTATGAACAATTTATTTCAAAACATATAATATACCTTATTTATTTATTTATTTTTAACAGGAATGGCAGGTTTACTTGAGTTGGGATCATAAAAATGAAAGACAGATGCTCAAAATTGAAAGTCAGAAAGTTGACATAATCTTCAATACCTAGAAAATTTCAAATCTCCTAAGTAAAAAGTTTGAAGCAATCAACTCAAATACATTTGAACACAGGTGCAATAGTAATGTTCTAGAAAACACAATTTACCCACCTTGACCACAGGAGTGGCAAAAGTTCTAAGCACACAATCATATACAACACATAATGAATTTAAATAAAAAATTCTATAAAACAGCATCCAGGACCCCAACATGCATACGAATGGTCCTCAGGGCCTTGGCCATAGCACGTAGTACTTAGTGGGAGCAAGAGGCAGCAGGCTGGAGGATGAGCTAAACGGCCCTGCCTGCGTTGGATGACAAGGTGGTTAGGAGGAAGCCCGGCAATGAGGGTAACCTTCTCCAGCAGCGGAACCAGCTACACAGAGTGTCTGTTATGTCTCAGCACCAAGGCATCAGTGGGAGTGGAGGGCTCAGCGCCTTTGGGCCAGGACTGGGTTCCAGATACCTTCTGGGCCACAGAAATGAGCCATAGGCCTGACAGAGCACAGCCTTCTGGTCCTTCTCAGAGTCCACCACTCCAGAGAAAGCCGGTGCTGCCTGCCTGACCTGACCTGCAGGTCAGTCTACATGGGATACCTGGGGGAAGGGGTGAGAATGGAAAAAGGTAAGGAGATGAGAAGGATGGAGACAAGACAGGAGTCTGATCAAATCTCACTTTTATTGAATATCAAGCTGACTTATAAAGTCATGTAACAGTGAAGTTAAAGCAATGGGTGTGGGGGTTAAGCAAAGGCCTGACCACAAGATTTTCCAGGCCAGATGTACTCTTGAGAAACAGGATGCTCCTATAAGAATAGCTTGTCTCGTTTTTTGCATCAAGTCCCCTTCTTTGTGCAATCTGGCTGCATGCAAGCTTCTCTGTGCAAAGCTGTTTGCACAAAGCCTGGAAGCTTGAAAGAATGCCAGACTGCAGGCCCTCCACAGATCCGCCTTTTTTATGTTTTAAGATGAGCACACAGCTTTCAGTGAAGGGTGACTGTGCCTGTCTTAGGTTGGGACCTCCATTTAACCACAGAAAATCCCCCTTACCCGTCATTGGATACTTGGTAGCAAAAGACCAAGCTCCTGTCGTCTTAGGTCGGTGGGATGGGCTAAATCTGTGGTGAGGGTCATCAGTACCCATCATTGACTACAAGTCCCTCAGGTGGGTATGGTCATGTGCTCATCCTCCATGGCTAATCTGTGATAATAGACCTGAATTGGCTGCATTTTGATGGAATCAATTTGTTTTTTTAAGAAAGCCATAAGCTTATTAAAAAGAAAAGGGCCAAGAGACAAAAGAATGAGCAAGCTGAGAAGGGGTCCTCAAAAGGGGAGGAAATAAGGTAACGGGTCATGTAAACCAGTCCCTAGAGGGTTTTCACAGAATTCCTTCTTTCTTCTTTCCAAATCTTCTTGTAGGGCTTTAATTTTGTTTTGGACAATTCCAGACTTATTAGCATAGAAACAGCATTTCTCCTGTAAACATAAACAAATGCCTCCCTTTTTGGCAGTTAATAAATCTAATCCTCTTCTATTTTGTAGCACTACTTCAGCTAATGAGTCAAACTGTTGTTGTAAATCAAGAATGGTGCCTGTTAGGAGCTGAACGTCATTGATTAATTGAGAGAGTTTTTGATGAGAGTAGGCAGCAAGGCTCAGTCCTGTGGCTCCTGTAGCCACCACTGTGGTGATCCCTAACCCAGCAAGGAGAGGGATCATGTGAATTGCTCTGTTAACCCTCCCCCCAATGTGGTCAAAGGCCGGGATAGGGAGGGGTTCAGTCCCAGAGATGATATCTACATCAGGTGTTAAAAAGGCATAAGCAGATAAACCTGTCCAATTGACCAGCAAATAACTATAAGCTAGTCCT
This sequence comes from Loris lydekkerianus, assembly GCA_963574355.1. NCBI lineage: Eukaryota > Metazoa > Chordata > Mammalia > Primates > Lorisidae > Loris > Loris lydekkerianus. The sequence goes on from CAUYPK010112347.1 coordinate 8,405, forward strand.
CCCCCACACATAAAAATTATGCCAAAGAGGGGGCAAAGAGGACCATTACTTTTTAGAGTAAAATTCAAAAATCAGGAAGACAAGGGGATCTGCCCAACATTGATTCTGGACTTATTTGGTTAAGGGCTAGCCCAAAGGCATATTCCTGAAAGAAGTGGGTACAATTGCACCTGAATAGGGGGTGTCAAAGTACAATTAAGTATTGAGTGAGAAGATTTATGAATAGATTGGTTGGCAATTATAGTTATGGGTCGAGGGGGACTGGTGTGTAGGCACAACCAATAGTCTTCAGTAAAAGTAGAATTTGTACTATTCAAAAGGGAAAAAGTAAGGTCAAGGATATCTTCAGTGAAGGGGTCAAGGATTAAGTTGCCTCATTTCTCGGGAATAGTTAATGGGTGATAATTAAATTTAGGCTATTTTGACTCAAGATCCTGTTCTATCAGTTTCTAAACTTTAGCTTTCCTAATGTCATCCTGCTCCCCCCCCCTCCATCCATATACCTGATGGGAGGCTCGATGTTCCAGCACTGTTGTTTTCCTGCTTCTCCAAGACAGGAATCAGTGGCCAGATTGCCTGCTAATGGGGAGGAAGCAGATGGAGCAGTCTCAGGTTTCAGTTTCCCTGGACAAATTGTCTATTTGCTTAAAAAGCCTTTCAGGCAGCTATCAGGAGGCTTCTGTTTTTTGAGAGTAAATTCACACAGTGCCCCTACCCCAGATCAAGACTGGGTCTGGGCCATGCCATTTGTTGTCTAATGGATCTTTCCAAAAAATTATAGCAAATCCTTTCTGTGTGTCTGGATGCCAGAACAGTTCAGCTGCAGAACATGCAGGCTGATCCAAAGTCAAAAAATTTTAAATGAAAAGTGAATGTGATAAAAGATTCTTAGGGGAGCCCTTTACCGGGTACCATTCCCCCTTTTTTACTTTTTCAAGTGTATTTTTGAGTGTTAAATGTGCTCATTCTACTATGCCTTGTCCCTGAGTTTTATAATGTATTCCAGTGATGTGTTTGATGTTCAGGTGCTTGCAGAAGGTGTTGAAGTCATGTCCTGTATAGCCTCAACCATTATCAGTTTTAATATGTTTAGGGGTGCCTAGTACTGCCATAGTGGTGAGTACGTGGGCAATGACATGCTTACCAGCCTCTCCTGATTGGGCTGTGGTATGAATAAAACCACTGAAGGTATCTATAGTAACATGAACATATTTAAGTTTCCCAAATTCAGGAACATGGATAACATCCATTTGCCAGACAGCATTAGGTATAAGGCCTCGAGGATTTTCTCAAAAATGAGGTGTAGAAAGTAGAATAACACAAGAAGGGCACTGCTTCACTATATGGCGGGCCTGCTCTTGGGTAATTTGGAACATAAGTCTTAAAATATGAGCATTTAAATAATGTAATTGGTGAGCAGCTGAGGCTAATGCAATCCAATCAGGCTTTTCATGGGCGATAAAAATTGAGCAAGTGACCTCATCTGCTCTGCGGTTGCCATCAGTTAGTGGACCAGGTAAATTGGTATGAGCCTTAAGGTGTCCAATAAAAAAAGGATAAGTTCTTTGGTGAATAAGATTTTGGAGTTGTAAGAAAAAAAACAGCAGCTTTGGATATATATGCCTGATCTTTGCCATAGTTTCCAATAAAGGAACTGAATGCCAAATAAGCACTATCAGTATAGATATTTAAAGCTTGATTGGGGAAGGCAGAAAAAACTGCAATAACTGCTTGAAGTTACACAATCTGTGCAGAATTTGATTTTACTTGAAATTGCACAACCTCTGAGTTAAAAGTGTAGGCTGTGAGACCAGAAAAAGAGCCATCTGTAAAAACTAATAAGGCATTGGGAGAGTTAGAAGTCTTTATAAGAAATATAAAAACATGTGTACTGATAAATTGTAATAATCTGTTGGGTGGATAATGATGGTCAATCTTGCCTGAATAAGAAGCACAAACAATAGGCCAATGGTCTGTGTTTTGTAACAACCAATTAATTTGTGCTTGAGAATAAGGGTGTATAATGATATCAGGTTCTTTACCAAAGTATCTTTTACCATTTTCTTTTCCCATAATTATAATATCTGCAACAGTCTGATAATAGGAATAAATAACCTTCGCTGGAGAAGCAGGTAAGTGAATCCACATTATGGGTGCAGTTTGGCAGAATACTGCTGTGGGTGTAAGAGAAGTTCTACAAATGATGTAACATAAGGGCTGAGTGTAATTTATGGCTGTGACAAATTGTGAGTGAATAGCCTTTTCTACTAATCTTCAAGCACAATGACCTTCTTTTGTTAATGTTCTCGGTGAATTAGGGTTGCTATCACCATGTAATATAGCAAACAATGGCTTTAAGTCTACTGTGGTTAGTTTTAAGTAAGGCCTGAGCCACTTTATATCTCTGAGAAGCTTTTGAAAATCATTTAAGGTTTTTAATTTGTGTAACCTGAGGGCTGCTTAAGCATTAGTAATCTTGGGTCCAGTCAGTGGAAACCAAGATAACTGTAGGGGTCTTTTAATTGAACTTTCTCCAGGGCTATTTGGAGTCCCTGATCTTTGATGGAGGATGCTAAATCATGAAAACATAATAAAACCAGCTGACCATTTTGTCCAGCAATAAAAATATCATCCATATAATGAATGATGTACATGCTGCTCCAGCGGTGCCTAACTCCTTGGATAGCTGCTGCAACAAATTTCTGACATAATGTGGGACTCTTAGCCATGCCCTGTGGCAGCACTTTCCAATGGAATGTTTTCATTGGCTCCTTAAAGTTAATAGCAGGGAGACTAAATGCAAATCTTTTCTGATCTAGTGGAAGAAGTGAAATGGTGAAAAAACAATCTTTAAGATCTGTAATAATCTTATAATATACTAAAGGAAAAGCCACAGGAGTGGGTAAACCAGGTTGTAATGCCCTCATAAGGACCATGGTGGAATTTACAGCTCTTAGATCTTGAAATAGTCTCCATTTACCTGATTTTTTTCTTTATGACAAAAATTGGAGTATTCCATGAAGAGTTACTTTCTGTTATATGCCCTGCATCCAGCTGCTCCTACACAAGCTGTTGGGCGGCCAGAAGTTTTTATTTTGTAAGGGGCCAGTGATCAACCCATACAGGCTCATCACTTTTCCAAATGATCTTATCTGCATGGCATGGAGGAATGTCAATAGCCCTTAAGATAAATTTCCTAGCCCCTTTTTGTCTGTTTTTCCAGTGATCTGTAGGGGCCTGAGAATGCTCGATTCTTGTTTTCCTAGCCCTTTCCCTGGCCGGAAGCCTTGAGCAAGCATCTGTGCTGTAACCACATCATTAGGGCTACACATTATGAATTCCATCTGAGATAAGAGATCTCTTCCCCATAGCATGACATGGAGGCCAGGTATAAAAAAAGGTTTCACAGTGACTTGATTTCCCTCTTTATCCTTCCAAGTGAGTAGCTTGGTGCTTTGCTCAGGGTTCTGACTTTGTCCTATACCCACCCTTCAAATTAGTCAACGAGGGAGACAGAGGCCAATGACTGGGCCAATCTTCCTTCCTGATAATAGTCACATCAGCTCCTGTATCTACCAGACCATGAAATTCCTTTCCATCCAACATTAATGTGCGCATAGGTTTTTGGGGTGAGACTGGCTGAGCCCAATATACACCAGAGAAACCAAAGCCACCTGTGCCTCTCTGTTTTGTTCTAATCTGGTTGTTGGTTGATAAAAAAGGCAACAGTAACAACTGGGCTATTCTTTGGCCAGAGGGTATGGTGGTGATATTTCGAGGGGATGCAGTCATTAATTTAATTTCCCCTTCATAATCATTGTCAATCACCCCTGGAAAAATTTGAAGTCCTTGAACAGTACTACTACTGTGTCCAATGATCAGTCCAAATGTACTTGGGGGCAGTAGACGAAATATACCTGTGTGTAATACCTGTACTCCCATTTCAGGAGTTAATACTGTGTGGGAGGTGGAACACAGGTCCAGTCCTGCGCTTCCTGGGGTGGCTCTGCAGAGGACTGAAATGGATTGGTGCTTGCTGGAACAAAGCTGACTGACCCATAAGCTTGTTTGGGTTTCAGGGCCTGGCACTGGCCCCACTTCCAATTTCCCTGCTGCTCAAGGGGTTGACCCTTATCATCTGTCTTAGACCTGCACTCACTTGCCCAGTGATGACCCTTGTGGCATCAAGAACAAGGACCAGGAGGTGGGGATCTCTTTGAAGTGCCATCTCCTTTAGGTTTGTGACAGTCTTTGGCAAAGTGCCATGATTCTCCACAATTGAAACAGCGACCTTTGGTTTTCTTTGTGAGGAAATCTCTCACTGTGTACCCCTGAAGGGCAGCTGCCATGGCCAAGCCCTGTTGATGAGCAGCGCCTATGTCTGGGCTACTGCAGTCTTTAACTCCTGAATGACTTAGAAATCAAACCCAGCATGGTGTCTCCAAGCCTGGCAATGATTATCAGTGATCTCTGTGACTGGGAAAGCCGCAAGCTCTTCCAGAACCTCAGGGGACCTTTTCAGGAGGCGCCTCTCATGGGGGGTTGGGAAGCAATAGCAGGTTTTTGCTCTGTAGGCATTTGATCTCTACAGGGAGTTTTGCCTACTTTAAGCCTTTCTAATTGATCTATAAGAGCCTGATGTTTCTCTTCAAGCCTTGTTTGTTCTTTTAAATGCCCAATTTTATCTTCTAAGTCCTTCTTGAATCTATTGCTGCCATCTCAATGGATGGTGCAAGGGCGATGAACTGTATGGGGGAGGCCGTTTCCCAAGAGGGGGCCGATCTGGATTACAATACTTGGAAGCCTTGTCCTCTAACTCATTCCACTCCTCATCTTAGAGTTCATCATCAGTGTCTGTTTTAAAGTCTTTTAAGTCCGCGTAGAGCTTTCACTTTGGTTCTGGGACTTTGCCCTTAGGCTGTTTTACTTTTGGTTTGTTCTCCGGTCTGACTTTCTCCTGTCTGATTTTCGGCCTGACAACAGGAGATTTATTTGGATCCTTTTGTTCTTCATCACTCTCTAATGAAATAAGATCTTCCTGATCATTAGGCTGACAGCTAGGATGGTGACCCACAACAGCCCTGAGATCATGTGAATGATCCGAGGACTCCAGGTCCTTTTTATGGTGGTGTAAATGCTCCTCACCTCTTTTTATGACATCCGCTAGCACAGGACAAACACTGCAATAGCTAATGACCTCATTTATGAGATTTCAGTAAGAGAAAGCAGTAACAGGTATTTTCTCCAGCCAAAATATCTGATAAAAATCATCTAAAGCATCATCTACTCTTTTCCATCTTTTTTCATCTATGGTTCCTTCTTGTGGAAACCAAGGACAGACTTCTTTTAAGAAATCAAAAAACTGAAATAACTGTTTTACTTTTACCTTTACTCCTCGTGTCTTGAGTGCACCTCGTAACTGTTCCACAAACAACTTATGTTGACTAACTTCTTGACCCATAATGGCTGCCACTCACCAAGAGCCTCGATCCAGTGCAGCAGGCTACTGCATGTTCAGTTTTTGGTGTTGACATGAGTTCGCCGCTTGGCATCTTCAGCTCCATTATCCCTCGCACCCAGGCCCCACGTTCGGGTGCCACGAGACCCGACCCGGAGGTCAGTCGAACCAGATACCTGGGGGAAGGGGTGAGAATTGGAAGAGGTAAGGAGACGAGAAGAATGGAGACAAGCCAGGATTCTGATCAAGTTTCACTTTTATTGAATATCACAAGCTGACTTATAAAGTCATGTAACAGGGAAGATAAAGCAATGGGTGTGGGGGTTAAGCAAAGGCCTGACTACAAGATTTTCCAGGCCAGATGTACTCTTTGAGAAACAGGATGCTCCTATAAGAATAGCTTGTCTTGTTTTTTTCATCAAGACCCCTTCTTTGTGCAAGCTGGCTGCATGCAAGCTTCTCTGTGCAAAGCTGTTTGCACAAAGTCTGGAAGCTTGAAAGAATGCCAGACTGCAGGCCCTCCAGACCTGACACCACTCCATTCTGTAGTGAATTGAGGAGTCTTTCTAAGTGTCTGCTTTGCTTGGAGTATGTGTTATCAGCAATCTTTCAGTGTCAGCGAAATCACCTTGTTTGTATCAGCTGTTGCCAGAAGCTTGATTCTTGTCCAATTAGCCAGAGCCCATTGGGATCCATTCGCAATATGGCTATGGAGAAAGTGGCCATTTGGCTTACCTTTCCATGTAAATTTTTTTTTTTGAAGAAAATGGTGATTTTCTTGTCTGATTGTAGACTAATTCTACCAACTTCAGAAAAAGCACACCATGAAGATCTCTGTGACTTTAGGCTTTATTACTGGTTCATGCCCTGGTTATCTCTGTTAATGGAAAGGCTATTTGGATGATTGATGCCCATTTTAAAGAATCAGCATGACTTCCTTACAGCACTGGATGGAGAGACTGCAATTCTTCTTGCTGTGAACATTAATAATGTTAGTGGTTCTTTTGATTGCGTGACGATAAAGTTCTGTTTTAGCTTGCACTTTATAAAGGTCTTGCAAAAACAGGAAAATCGCTGTGGTGAGGAGCGATTCTGTGTAACACTAAGGCTGCTAAGAATGCGCCAGCAGGCATAAATATTTACTTACCAACTTCAGCTCAATGGTGATCGGGAGGGTGAATGACTTGGGGAGCAACTCCTCGGTCTATTCAGGAAAGAATTGTGACAGTCATAATGAACAGTGAGTGCACTTTTTTTTTTTTTGCAGAAAATGGTGATTTAAGCATGAGTGTAACTATTGCCCAGTGTTGAAATGTCAATAAGTCATTTTCAGGCCAGTATTTAGAACTTTATTTTTGCAGAAAATAAGGCACTTCTTTATCTTCCAACCTGAAAGTCTTTTGGTTGATGGAAGGTAGATACCTCAAAGTAAAGAAAAGGCTATAAAATACAGAAAGCATTTTCTTATAGTAACATTGATATCTTTAAAAATAACTCAACAGTAAACCACAGAATATATAACAATTTTGGGCAACTTAATTTATTACAAAAGGAAGCATTGTAAAATATTTCTGAGTTTTGTGCTTGTGGTAAAATTACTGTATTCCTGAAAAGAACTGGGTTTCTTGTTTGTCTGAATGTGTGCTTGTGTTCATGTGTGCATTTGTTAAGCAAAATCCCTCTTGCCATCATGTCTTTTCACCAAAGTGTTTGGTACACATCAAGGCTCCACCCTTCTTCAACCTTCCAGCTCTGATAGTCCTATCCCTCAATTTTTCTGTCTTCTATTCTATCTCCTTCCCCACATCCCACCGTGACCTTAATTGTCATTAATTGAAATGAGAAAGAAAATTGAGTACATAGGATTCACGGTTCTGCATCATTGTGATATGTATTAATAATAATGCCTTCCACTCCCATCCAGATTAATACAAATGATTTAAAGTCTCCATTTTTTTTTTTTTTTAATGACGGAATAATTTTCCATGGTGTACATATACCACAGATTGTTATTTCATTAGTAGGTTGGTGACATTTAGGCTGTTTCCACATTTTGGCAATTGTAAATTGAGCTGCAATAAACAGTCTAGTGCAAGGATCTTTATGATAAAAAACAAACAAACAAACAAAAAACAACTTTTTTTCCTTCTGTGTAGATGCCCAGTAATGGGATTGTAGAATGAAATGGGAGGCCTAGCTTAAGTGTTTTGAGGTTTCTTTATACTTCCTTGCAAAGGTTGTACTAGTTTGCATTCCCACCAGCAGTGTAAAAGTGATCTCTCCACATAAACACTAGCATCTGCAGTTTTGAGAATTTGTAATGTGGGCCATTCTCTCTGAAGTTACAAGATAGATATCTCCGGGTGGTTTTGATTTTCATTTCTCTAAAAGATAGGATTGATCAAATTTTTTAAATGTGTTTCTTAGCCATTCATCTGTTTTCTTTAGAGAAGGTTCTATTTATACCTCTTGCCCATTGATATATTGGATTGTTGGCTTTTTTCATGTGGATTAATTTGAGTGCTAAATTAATCCTAGTTATCAAGCTTTTGACTGATTCAAAATATGTGAATAACCTTTCCCGTTGGGTAGGTTGTACATTTGCTTTGGTTGTTGTTTCCTTAGTTGTACAGAAGCTTTTCAGTTTAATTAAGTCCCATTTGTTTATTATTGTTTTTGTTGCAATTTCCATGGCAGTCTTCTTCATGAAATTTTTCCCCAAGTCAATATCTTCCACTGCTTATTTCTAAGCTTTCTTTGAGAATTTTTATTGTTTCATGCCTTAAATTTAAGTCCTTTGTTCATGTTTAATAAATTTTTACGAGTGGGAAAAGGTGTGGGTCAAGTTGTTGTCTAGAGAGGTGGGGTTTCTTAATTGCTTGTATTTCCTCACAGCATAAACTTCTCCAGAGTCACTGATCCACAGGGTAAAACAAGAACCAGTTGAATACAAGACAGAGCCACCTAACCCCACCACAGCAAACAGATTTTCCCTTCCTCAAACTGTAATACTGTACAGGTCATTTGCAAAGCTAAAGGGAAAAAAGCTGCAGTCATCAGTCTCAGATCCTTAACAAAGGGCTTGTTAACCACAGCCCCTAAAAATCCCAATATAATCTCACCATACCAGACCATCTAGCCAACAGTGAAAAACAATCATGAGACGAAATCACTGGAAAAACTCTGGCAACATGAACAATCAGAATAGATCAACTTCCCCAAGAAACAGTAACACAGATAAAGTACAAGATACTATTCCAAAACAAATGTCTAAGATGACAGAAATCAAGTTCAGAATTTGGATAGAGAAAGGATTAACAAAATGGAGGAAATAATGAAATCAGAATTTAAAGCAGAAATTTAAAAAAAGACTCAAGAATTAACAAATTTAAAGATAAAATGACCAAGATTTTGACATTTTCAGGCAACAATTTGCAGCCCTCAAAGATCTACAAAATACAGTAGAATCCCTCTGTAACAGAATGGAGCAGGCAGAAGAAAGAATCTCTGAA
>CAUYPK010112348.1:0-32270 GCA_963574355.1 Loris lydekkerianus
GCCAGGGATGCTTTCCTCTGTAGTAGGATTCTGCATGGCTGGTAGGGGGTGGGGTTGAGATTTCAGAATCTTCTTGAGGCTCCTCTGCTTAGCTCCTCACCAGCCATCTTCCCAGCACCTCTCCCCTGGGCCAGGGACCATATCCAGAGGCCCCTACTCAGTCGTGGGCTGTAAATTGTCTTTCTCTTCTTGGTTCTCTGTCCCACTCTCATCATCTTCAATCTCTCCTTCCTCTCCACTGAATTTGTCATGGGCCCATTTGGGGCTGGTACTGGATTTCCGGAACACAAACCGGCCCCGACCCCGGGGAAAGGCTCCTCGGCCCCAGCCCCGGCCAACACACTTGTCACTGCCTTCACCTTCACAGTCATCATGCAAGTAATACTTCTTGCTTTGGGGTGTGTACTCTGGGTCCCACTCTTCTTCCCGGTTTCTCTTTTGAAAATCATTGTCACTGTTGTTGTTATTGTTACCAGAGTAGTTGCCTCTGCCCCAGCCTCTCCCTCTGGCTCGAAATTGAAAATTTCCTCGAGCCCTGCCACCTCCTCTTTCACTTGGACCCACAAAGTCTTTGGTCCCCAGTCTTGATTTGTCAAAGCCTGTGGTGCTCTCCTCTCTTTCCTCTGTCTCCTCGGTGTACTCTTCTGCTTTGTAGGAGTAAGATGACTGGGAGGAAGAAGAGGAGGATCTGGACCGGTCTTGAGCTCTCTGGTGCTTCTTCTGCTTCTTTGATCCTTTATGAGTTTTCTGTTTTCTCAGTTGACCTTTCCCTCGAATGACTTGAATCTCGAGAATCCACGGATTCTCTTGATTTACCTCGTTTAAGATCTCTCTCCTTACGTTTTTTACATTGTTCAATATCAAGGTGGAGATCAACAGGATCATCTTTGTACTTTCCCTCAGCCTTGTAGCCAGGTTCCCAGGGACTTTTCATTTCATCATGAGCCAAATCATGTTTTCTGAATGTACTTGGGGAAATGTCTATCCTCCTATGTATCTCTGGGCTTTTCTTGTTTTTTGCTGCCTCCTGTTCAGTTCCTCTCTTTAGGTATTTAGTAAAGCGTTCATGCAATGTCATTCCTGAGGACCCAAAGTGATGCTCTTTAACATGGTGAACAATGGTCACTATATGCTAGGCAAACAGTTCTGAGGGGCTGTGCTGAGACTGAGCTGACTGTATATGCTGAAAAATGGAACGAAATTCCTGTTTCTTTTTGTTGCTATGGACTAGATCCCGACAAAGTTTGCGTTCCTGAGCCAATAAGCCACTGGGTCTATAAAAAGAAATACGAGGATACCAAAGTCAGTAACAAGGTATATACAAAGAACATATAAATCATAAAGACACTTTTTTTCCATAAGTGATTTAAATCTATCCACAAAGCTCCTTTTTTTTCTACTACCAAAGTTCAAAGAAACTTCAATGCATCATAACTGTAAGATCAACTTAGCCAGCCAAGGCCATTCAGGGAAATGACAGCAAGAAGCAAAAATGGATGTGACTGGAATGCTGCTCAAATAGACTTCAACTAGCTGGGTAATCAAACCAAGGGAAAAACAGTCAACTGGACCTTACTACTCTTTCCTAAAGCTGGGGAGGGGGGTGTATCTGCCTTTCTAAACTCTAATCTTACTGTTGTTACTTGATGGTGAGACCTGGACTATAATCTAGTGAGCCAGCTAAGAATGAAGAAGTGGGTCCTGGATGGCTTCACAGGCAAAACATGTTAAACACAAAAAGAAACAGCTGTTTTGGCGGTGGGGGTAAGAGAAGGTGATGATAAACAGAGTAAGAAGCACAAGGAACTCAGTAATCAAGAAAGCCAGTCACTAGGTACTGAAAAAGACATTTCACCACCCAGCGATACTGCCCCCAGTAATCACTCAGTGACATACACTCTTCACTGTAGACAGAAGGACATGAGTGTATCACAGCACTGAAACTGAAACAGCAGGGGAAATACAGGAGAATGTTCTCAAGTGAGAGAGGCTAGTAGGCACCCAGGCACAATGGCTCACATCTATAATTCTAGCATTCTGGGAGGCCAAGGAAGGAGGATTACTTGAGCTCAGAAGTTCTTGCCTAAGCAAGAACGAGAACCTACCTACAAAAAATAAAAAATTAGCCAGGCATTGTGGCACATGCCTGTAGTCCCAGTTACTTAGGAGGTTGAGGCAGGAGGTCACCTGAGCTTGGGAGTTTGAGGTTGTAAGTGAGCTATGATGCTATAACCTTCTACAAAGCAAGACTCTGCCTTGAAAAAAAGAAAAGAAAATGGAAAAGAAAAGATGGCAGTGGCTCATGCCTGTAATTCTAGCTCTGGAAGGCTGAGATGGGTGGATTGCTTGAACTCAGGTTCAAAATCTTATCTCTACCAAAAAAAAAACAGAAAAATTGGGTGGCATTTGTGGCTCAGTGAGTAGGGCACCGGCCCCATATACCGAGGGTGGTGGGTTCAAACCCGGCCCTGGCCAAACTGCAACAAAAAAAAATAGCTGGGCGTTATGGCAGGCACCTGTAGTCCCAGCTACTCTGGAGGCTGAGGCAAGGGAATCTCCTAAGCACAAGAAGGTTACTGTGAGCTGTGACGCCAGAGCACTCTATTGAGGGTGACAAAGTGCTATTTCTGAAAAAGAAAAATTAACCGGGCATTGTGGTAGGCACCCGAAGTTCCAGCTACTCGGGAAAGCTGAAGCATGAGGATCGCTTGAGCCCAAGAATTTGAGGTTGCTGTGAACTAGGATGGTGCCATGGCACTCAACCCCAAGGCAAGAGTAAGACTGTCTCAAAAAAAAAAAAAAAAAGAAAGAAAGAAAGAAAAAGAGAGAAAGAGATAAGGAGACATAACTTAGGCCAAGAAAACCCTGTGGCTCAAGAAAGAATACAACTCACCGTGCAAGGTCCTCATCAAACGAGTCCATCCGGACATTGACCTGGGCTTCTCGAGTAATGGAAAAGGAAGACTTCCCTGTGGAAAAGTCTCCTTTGGTTCCCAGCTTGTCTCGGCTCTCAGAGGTCTTTCTTGGGGGAGGTGATGAACTTTTCTCCTGGACTGCTTTGTAAGCAGTCACTCGGAAGTTTTTTTCAGGCACAAACCCTCTATGCCCACTTTCGCTTCTCTTGGTCCCTCCCCGATCCTCCTTTTTGGATCTCTCTGCAAAAGATTCCTCCTCAAGCTCCTCTGTTTTCCTCTGCTTTTCCTTCCGTGAAGGTGCATACACCAGGCCTTCCCATTTGCCTGACTTCTCCTCCTGATTTTTATTTGCACCTGCTATGACTTTAGACATAAATTTAGGTTCATCATCAAATTCAGATTCCTTCCTTCCCTTAGCTTTGTCCTTATCTTGATCATCCATCTCCTCCTTATGGAAGTCAGACGTCTTCTTTTCAAAGTCATCTCGGAGCTTGTATCTTTTGGGAGACTGACTGCCCCGAAAAGGCTTCTCAGAATCAGTTTTGGGAGCATCACCCAAGCCGGTATCAGAGAAGCTCCCTTTCTCTTTCATTTTCTCTTTATCGCTATTTGTTTCTGTTCCTTATCTTTTCCATTCTCTGTCTTCTGGTCTTCCAGATACCTCTTTGTATAGGCTGCTCCTCCTGGAGCAGCACTCTCCTCCTTCTGAGACAAGCAATACGTGGAGCCAGTGGCTGGTGGACTCTTACCCATAGGGCTCTTTTTGGATGGACTCAAGGACCCAGAATCATGGTCGAATTGCCCTTGGTGTGTCCCAGACTGATACCCAGCACCACTTGGCACAGCTGAGCCCATCTGGGATGTGTTGGAAAGTGGAGGACTAGATTGGAGGGGGCTTTTGAGAGCTGGGCTTCACTCCCGAGGACTCAGCTCAGAAACTGCCGAGGCCCGTGATGCAGAACCAGCACTGTATGTGGTGGCATCTGGCCATGGCTTTGAGCTCTCAGATGTTTTTGTATCTTGATATGTGCCTCCAGAGAATGTCTGCTCCTTGGCCTCATCTCCCTGGTTATCCCCAGCGGCCTGAGATGGCCGGCTATCCTTGGAAGAGGACTTCTTCTCCTTTCCAGACTTGCGCTTTGAAGATTCAACTCGGTTGTGGTTGGAGGAAGAACGAGAAGATGAGGAACGCCTTGACCTGTCGCAAGACGACTTATCGGAATTTCTAGAATGGCTCCTGGACCTTGGTGAAGGGGACCTTCTCTTTGGGGAACGGGATCTCGAACGACCCCAACGAGGGCTGTAAGCTTGCCGGTAATTCTGCCAATTTGAGCCATAATTTCCATATCCTCCTCGGTTATACTGGCCCCACGGATAAAAGCCTCTCTTGCGCCCACGGAAATAATAGAGCCTTCTATAGCCTCTGTTGTGGCCTCTGAAATCTCGATTCTGATATACTCTTGGGTGATTTCTCTCTCTGTTATGAGCTGGAGAATATGATCTGGACCGAGACCTAGAACTCAGCCTGCGCTTCCGTGAGCGAGAGACAGATCGGCTTCGGGACCAAGACTTGGAAAATGAACGAGAACGAGAATCTTGATGCAGATCTTGAGTGAGAAGAGCGAGATCCAGATTTGGATTTGTTTGTTTTTGACATCTCTGAAGAGAGGGTCACTTTTCAATTGCACCTTATGTGAAAAATGATTCAACTTGCACTCGATCCCAGACACTACCTCAAAAAAATACTGGCAGTGCCACTGGTTTCTCCAATTTACACGTCAGGATAGACTTCTGGGCCGCAGCGATCACAGCCGCAGCCTCGCAACGGCACAACCGGCCTGAACCTGACCCCCACCCTACAGCCTCATCTGGGCTTCTTAATGCTGATGCACAGATGTTTGGAATTTTGTTCACATTGGCTCAAGGAAAGCTCACATCAGTCTATAGTCCTAGAGAAGGGAACATTTTCCTCTGTATCTGGATGTTTATAGGCATCATTTTATAGCATTAATCAAGTCTGATCTGAGAAGACATAACATAAATGTAGGAATTATTATACAAACGTTGATATTGACGTTGTCAACGTGCCAGTTGACAGTCCTACAGATCAAGAACCAAAAGATGTTACATTGTCCAAGCAGTCAGAATCAGCAATTTGAGGTGAAAGGAAAAGTTACCATCCTGCAGTAATTGGGCTAGAGTGTGAACATCCTTGGAGTGTTATATGAGCACCATGGCTGGATTATAGGTGGTAGGGAATGGATTCTTACTTGAAAATCCATAAAATTACTTTAAGAGCTCCAAATATACAGTTATTATTTTGCTTACTAATTTAAGCAATGTTTTGCTTAAAATACTTTTGTGTACATCCTGTTAACACTACCATTTATCAAATTAGTATTGCTTTTAGTCTTACATTGTGTCTGAAAGTAAGTTTCTTGACATTTACTTTTCAAAAGTAGATGTCTTTTTTCTTTTTTTAATGCAAAGTGGAAGCTTAGGGGACTTTGTAAAAAGGATAATGTGGGGCTCCATTCCCCATAAGACACATAAAAGAACATGAAGTTTATGCATAAAAAATACCCAGTGGAACCAAATGTACCATATATCCCAAATTGGCTACCTTTGTACTCTGCTGACCAACTCTCTAAGCCACTTCAGTGAGAGTACAATGTACCAACATGATGCTATAGTATTGGGGTCAGACTGCCGGAGGACCTCTAAGATCTTTCCCATTTCTCATACTGTTGTCACAAAATGCTTTGAAATACACACTGTCAGTGGCCACAGAACCTATTCTGTGCGCAGATTCTGCCCATGACTTTGGTCTTGGAATTATCTTCTGATTAAGCTTTGGGGCCTAGATACGAGCTCACTGTCTGAAGTTCTCTCCCTTGTCGCCTTTCTATGAAGGAGAAATGCTAACATTATTATTTTTTTTTTTTTTACTCCAGCTTGAAATGGGGTAGTTTTTTTGTTGTTGTTTGTTTGTTTTTTGTTTTTATTTTTAACTCAGAGATTTTGTTTACTCTCTTCTCTTTTTTTCCAACATACACCTTTAAAACAAGAAAATTTCAAAAATAGCCAAGTGTTGTGGTGGGCACCTGTAGTCCCAGTTACTAGGGAGGCTGAGGCAAGAGAATCACTTGAGCCCAAGAATTTGAGGTTGTTGTGAGCTGTGACACCACAGCACTCTGCCAAGGGTGACAAAGTGAGACTCTGTCTCAATTAAAGAAAAAATTTCATCATTCTTGTTACTGGCTGTTTCATGATTTTTTGTATCACATCCTATATATTGCCTTGAAGATTCCTGAGCTAAGGAAATCTATAGTAACTTCAGATAGCCTAGGTCTCCCCATGTAGTGGAGACCTCTTGAGTGCTGTTTTAATTCTCCAGTATCATTTTTACGACCATTCTCCTCTGAAGGTACTATGCCCACCTACATGCTCCATCAGTATGCTGGAGGAGTCGATTCTTTTCTTCACCACAGAGTGTGTATGGTCACCATACTGTAAAAGAACAATCTGCTCTTTTACATGCTCAGAGTAAGGAGAATAGGACCAAATATATTTCCACAGTGCCTACCACTGTGCTGTGTTTACAGTGAGGATTTAAATGTTGTTGACGTCCTGATTCTCTAAGCTCACAGGGAATATCTTTACAGAAATGACATCTGATCAGCCATTAGCATATACATTTTGTCCACTTATACAAAAAAAAGGCCAAGAAGGTGTAGTGAATACCCTTGAAGCGAATAGAAATTTTGATTAAAGCAGAAAAGATGAATTAGTTTATACTGACATTCTAACACTCTCTGCAATCTAGAAATAACTATAAATTATGTAGAATCTGACCCTAAAGCATGTGTTACCAAAAGAATGGCTAAGAATCAAGAATTCCGTGTCCATGTCCTTGATGTAGTTCTGTCTATCCCTGTAACTCTGGATAAGTTGTTTAACTTTGGGAAACATTTTCCTCATCCAAATAAATGTGTTTAGTTTTAAAATGTTAAATGCCTCTTTCATCATGGAGTAGACCCAATCATTGTATTACAGGAGCTGAAATATAGACAGATGAAAATTTCCCATACAATTGGGTAAAAAATTGTGATTATTACCTTGTGGATATGAAGGACTTTTGATTCTCTTTTTAGCCTTATTGGTCAGTTGGTAGTAAGTGCTTAGGCAAAACATGCCCAGTTATTAGCATCCTTTGATATTACATTACAGGTATAAATGTCTAAAAAGATATTTTAAAGTCTGTCCCAAATAATTGTTTTATTTTTAAGCTGTCAATGATTTTTTTGGAATGATTTTTAAAATAATCATGTATTTGTTGACTTCCTAAGGTTTTGAATAAATTACACATTAAAAATCAGAATACTTTAAAAAAAAAAAAAAGAAAGAAAATAGCACAACCAGAGTTGTGCCTCCTATGGCCAAATCAGATCCTCCTTGCACTTCCCCTGTGCCCCTGTAGCTATTATTCTAGATACTAGAACCCCAAAAGAAACACCACTCCCTCAATATGGGAACCTCAATATGGGTCAGATGTCACCAGGCATGTTGCTAAATCATACACTCAGTCTCTGAGAGAAATCTCAGTAAAACACAGGCTTCACTAAGAAAAAAAAGTAGGTGGGTCCCCATTCTTTGGACAAATGCCTTGAGAATTTGAGTCTTTAAGTTTCTGTCACAAAACAAACTCTCCTGCTTTTAGGCTGTATATTCCAAAGCATAACATCTGTCTTTTTGTGATTATGTCTTCAGCATGTGTCAGAGGGTCTGGCACATGGGAGGGATGCAGTAAATACATGCATACATGGGTAGATTCCTATGATCCCACAGGCATGTCCTCACCTTGGTCTCACTAGCCTGCTCCTTCAGAAGGACTACCTCTCCAAATGCAGAAGCCCCAGTCTACAGGTCAGCTATGAAAAATGCACGATGATTTACAGTATCACTTGAAATAGACCATCAAGCAAACACAGACCCATTTAGTTCCACAGCCCACTGTGGAGCATGAGGACACAAGATGGGTCTTGGACAGTGCCAAAACACAAGTCCTTTTTTCAGTCATGATGAGCAAACAATTACTAATTTAATTGATTTTTCATGGTAACCTTCTTTAGAAGTCACCAAAATTTAGCAGTTGAAAACTAAAACTGGCATGTTGCTTCATTAAAAACCCTCCTTTAGTATTCTGCTAGGAAGCCTGGCTGCCCTGGAACCCCTGGCAACCTGGGAAGCCTCCTGCATGTGCCTATGTGCCAACAACTGGAATTCTCACTATTTGCAGGAAGGCGGCTTTTGTTAGCAGTGAATTATCAGCCTTATGTGGAGTTGATCGTGCTGCTATTCTTCCTTTTTTCTTTTTTATAAAATGTGTTTTGTTTAGCTCAATCAGTATCAACTTAGTTTGTTTTGGGTTGAGGAGGTTAACCTTACAAAGTGTAGAATTTCTTCTTTGCCTTAACATTTTCCAGTGACTGAGTCTTTAAGATGAGCACTATGGGTGAAGCATTCCTACTGCAACAGCAGGAATATATACAACCCACTCAAAATGTGTGCAGTATCATTTTATTTGGGACATGCTGTTTGTGAAATGATGCTATTTAAATTATTTGCAACAAAATCTCAACACATGTAAACTATTCTTTAATACTTACAGGATATTGTTTTATAATGCAAATTCTTATGTACAAATTCTATAATATTTGCATTTTATTTATCCACAAATCATTATTCAGGTTTGTTTCCTAGGGAAAATGGGGAGGGTAGATGGGCATAGAGTCTGTTAAACTTTTTTTTTGAAAGGTAGTCTCACTCTGTAGCCCCAGGTGGAGTGCTCAAGTGATTCTCTTGCCTCAGCCTCCCAAATAGTTGGAACTATACGAATCTGCCACATTTTTAGTAGAGAATACATAATCCTGAGTGAGGGATGGCTAGACAAACTCAAACCTTTAACCATCTCCCCCAACCAGTGATGAAGACCACATTTCTGCCCTGTGAGACTGGAGGAATATTACTTTCATCTCGGAACCTCATCTGGTAAAGACAAATATATTCAGAGTGTTTATTATTTGGAAAGAACTAATCAGTAAGCATTTCGTGGTAAGTAGCAAATGCGTCAGAGTGAGGAACAGGAAAACCATCATTTTTTAGAACATGTTACAAAGCATATCTCTCTCTTGCTCAGGCAAGAATTTGGTCTCAAATTCCTCAGTTCAAGCAATTGTCCTGCCTTGGCCTCCCAGAGTGCTAGGATTATAGGCGTGAGCCACCGCGCCTGGCTTGGCCCAGAGTCTGCACGTGCCAGTACCCTGGAATCCCAAACTTCCCCATTCAGACCAAATATCTGTGCCAATACCTGTGTTATTTTCAAAAACAAATGCTTCCGCAGTGTTCTCCATACATTTGCAAAATGACATCAGGCCAACAAGGTCTTCCCAGAACAAAGGAAAAGTTCCACAAAAATGTACTCTGCCTACCGTCCTGCCACACAAATGGCCCCAGTATTTTTTTTTTTTTTTTTGAGACAGAGTCTCACTCTGTCACTCTTGGTAGAGGGCCCTGGCATTATAGCTCACACCAACCTCAAACTTGGATCCTCTTGCTTCAGCCTCCCAAGTAGCTGGGGCTACAGATGCCTGCCACAATACCCAGCTAGTTTTTCTACTTTTAGTAGAGAAGGAAACTCACTATTGCTCAGGCTGATCTCCAACTCCTGAACTCAGGCAATCCACCCTCCTCAGCCTCCCACAGTGCTGAGATTATAGGCATGTGCCACTGCATTTCCAGTTTCTTTCTCATCCCAGATTCAAGGTCCTAGCACCAAGATGAGCTGATAGCTAAGGCATCAACCACTCACTCTGGTCCCACTCCCACTCCAGCACAGACCCTTGTCCAGAGAAAGCTCTTTCCAGCCTCAGACCAAGGATTTTGAGTGTCTGTGGCCCTCACTGGGTCAGGAGGTCTTCCCCTAATCCTTTTTCATGCTATTCTAGGAGTCAAAGCCTCTCCTGTGATTTTTCAGAGACCTTCAGAAGAGCTCCAGGCCTAAATCAGTTCAACTAAGGTACAGGCACCCAGTTTCCCCAGGAAAGTGAATTCGAGCCTGAGGTATCCAGAGAATGAAGTCCATATCCACAACAGACTCTGGAACGATGTCTCCACCCCAGAGGAGGGTTTGGACTTCCAGACCTAAGTCACCTAAGCTGGCACCAGATATCATTCCATCCCAACCATTCCATTCCAGGCCAGAGGAGTCACAAATTAACCAGCTGAGCCTAGCCAGCCCCACTCCCACCCAGAAGGACCTCCCAAGGACATGCCTTACCTAGTGGCTATGTTCTGGTCTGGCAACTGCGGCCAGTTACCAGTGGTGGCGAGAGGTGAAGCAGTGGGTGCCAGGGCAGTGGAAGCTATGTCTGGGAAAGGCAGCAAAGGCAAGATCCATGCAGCTTTGAAGGCTTTGCCAAGAATCTAGGACTGCTCCCAGGTTGTCATCAGCTGTCAAGAGTAGGAAGACTTTTGCTGCCCCAGTGCCCAGGGTAGGCATGGGCTTGCTGCAAAATGAATTGGCAGGCAATAAGCTGAAGCCTCCATTAGCAGCTTAAGCTGAGGGCTTATCTATACAACAGTCCCACTCCCTACATGTTCCCTAGATCCTTTTCGTGTGTGCCCTTCTGGAAAGACCAGCACTGAGAAAGCTAGGACCAAGCAAGAAGTTCAAGCCCCAGCCTTGCCATAACCTCAGGGTGCCCTTAAACACTGCAGGACTCAGTTTTTCTATCTGCAGAGTGAGAAAGGTGCATGAGATAGACTCGAAGACTCTTGGTTGGCCTGTGTTCCTTCTAGCATATGCATTCTAGAGCCATGAAGATCTTTACGCTACACCTGTGAACTGCTTTCTAGGAAGCCCATGTAACTTTCTGTGTCCTGCAGCACACAAACAAGGAGTGATGTGGGCCATATATGTGCTAGGGGGAAGGGAGACCCCAGAACAATATCCTCCCCCCATCCCTCCTCAATAGACGGAAGCCCCTGGCTTCCTCCCTTTCCTGACTCCTCCTGCCTCCTATGTGTCAGCGAGACTGAGAATTAAAGGGAAACAAGATGGGAGAAATCAGTCCAACAGTCCCTAGGTTTGTCCTTATCATAACCCTCCCCCCACTGCAAGTGACCCCATTCTAGGACCCTATAGGCCACACACATCTCCACCTTGCAGGGGGCCAGACCGGAGGCCCCTCCCATCCCTCTGCTCTGCCACCCCTCCCATCCAAGCCACCTCATTTCCTTTTCCTCCCCAGCACCAACACACACTGACCAACACAGGCGGAGCACTCAGATCCACAGCAACTGACCCCAGGCCAGGCTCGTCCTGGCTGGCCTGGGGCAGCCTCTGGAGTATGGTCTGGCTGGGGCCCCCTTTTCTGCTCCCCATCCTCTTCCTTGCTTCTCAAGTAGGTAAGTCTTCCCTAAGCCCACACCCAGTTTCTAGGCCTCAAGTCCCTGATTTGCCCCTAAGAAACTCTATCCTATCCTAAAGAGAGAAAGGAGCATGGTGGTCGCTATAGGCTGAAGGGAGAGAGGAAAGCGCTATGTTTAATGGGTACAGAGTCTCGGTTTTACAAGATTTACAGAGAGATAGAGATGAATGGTGCTGATGGTGTACAATGTTATGAATGTATTTAATAACACTGAACTGTGTGCTGGTAAATTTTATATATATTTTACCACAATAAAAAAAGCTGAAGAAAAAAGAAAAGAACCCCCATCATCACTTTGATCTACTAGAAAGTGAGATCAGGCATATGTAAGAAATCCCTGCAGTGGGGATGGGGGAAGGGGGACTGACTGTGGTGGATCTTAGGAGCATCAGGGCCCACTGGCACTGTGAAGTCGTCAGTGGGTGCTCACAGGGTCCGTGTGTTGGATTCATTCAATTATTCATTGGACAAACATTTATTGAGCACCAAAAATATTCCAGAAGTTGTGCTAAGTGCTGAGAGGCTAGCAACCTTCAGACCTCTACAATGACATTGAGTGACACTCACTTCCTACAGTTGTCATGGGGTTTAAGTGAGATGATGCAGGCAGAGCACTTATAGCACTGTGCCTGGTACTAGATAAGGGCATCTGAGTACGAGGAAGCTGATGCCTTCAGTCCACACTGGTTGGGAGAATAGAACACAGAGGTTTCATTAGGGTAGCTCAGGGTCTAGTACAGAAAGCAGGATATGGAAAGAGGGCTAAACAGACAGAGACAGGAGGAGCTCTAACAGAGCACTGAGGAGAGGGAGCCAGCCTCAGGTAACAGATGAAAATGGAGCTAGGAAAGATTTCACTAAGATAATGATCTTCTTCATTCCAGGAGGCCAGAACAATAAATGCAATTATCAGGGGCCTGAAAGTGTACAGGAAAGAAGGTGCCCATGGGAACGCTGCAGAAGGAGTGGGCAGGAGCAGCCAGGGACTTGGGAACATCCACATTATCTTCAGGACATTATCCTAATGGGGAGCCATGAAAGGTTGTAGGAAAGAGAGTCATGAGATCAGACTTGTGAGTCTTAGATGGATCTCTTTGGAGGATGAATTGGCAAAGGAGAGGGTGTGGCTAGAATGGTCCAGGTGAGTAGGGATGAGGGCTGAACCAAGACAGGCTTAGGAAATGGGGATGAAGTGTAGAAGCTTTTAGGAAATAGCATGTGGAATTCTGTGACTGATTAGGGTAGCCACCATAATGCTCAGAGGTGTGGACTTCAGGGTCAGACAACCTGGCTCTGCCAGCTTAACTTCCCTGAGCCTTTCTTTCCTGGCTATAAAATAGGAATAATCACACCCACCTCCCTATGTAGTAAGGATAGTAAAATGGGAGAACATCAATAAAGTGCTAGGTACATAATTGACATCCAATAAACATTAATTATGATGACAGCGGGAGTATGAGATGACTCCATAGTTCGTGTCTCAGGTTGCGGGTGCTGTCCACTGAGTCAGGAAGCACAGGAGAGGAACAGGTTTGGGAAAAGCTGATGGAAATTCAGGTCAGGGCTGAAAGGCTGTCCCCAAGTCACTGAGGCAGAGGTGATGGTTAAAGCTAAGAGAGTAGATGAGCTTGCCCAAGGAAGCCTGTAGAACAATTGTCATGACCCTCCTCCCTCAATGGAAAAAACAATGGCTTCACTGGAGGGTGTGAGGATCCAAGGAAGAGGGGTAAAGATGGGGTCAGAAAGCGCTGGCTGCATTTACTCTTGGTAGCCTTTTAAAGAATGTTAACTGATAAGCTAAGTGGCACTTAATTACCTAACAGCCAACAGGGACAGAGAAAGGGGGGTGCTCAGGAGCTGAGGCAAGCCCTCAGGGCTGACCACAGTTTGGGCTGGCCTGGACTCTGATTCTACCTGCATACTCTCACTCTTGGCCTCCTATTTGGTGTTCCAACCAACCAAATGTGGGCAGCTGCCTCCCCTGTACCATGGCATTTTCACACCAGGCCTTTACCCAGGTTATTCCCTCTGTCTAAAACACCTTTTCCCTACTCCTGCTCTCTCTCCCTCCCCATTGTCCATATCCCATTGTGCCCTGCTCTAGTTTTATCTCCCAGGAAACATCTCTTCATCTACCTGCCTCCCCCATGTGGGGTTACGGGCCCCTTCTCTGTGATCCAACACACAGCACCCTGCTTTTGGCACGTATGTCTATGCCTGTCCCCCCAACTAGGCAGTGAGGTCTTTGGAAGGCAAAGACCAAGACCTACCTGGAGTGCCCTCCCTGATCCTGGGCCTGGCCCCAAGCAAGTTGTGTGTCTGTTCTACCACCTGCTGGCTGCAGGGCTGGGCCTCTCCACCTCAAATCCCAGCCCACCAAACATTTCTACATCTTGGTGGTGGGTGGTGACACTGTTCTCTAGGCTCTCCTAGCCTGCACCCTCCTAGGGGGAGCTGGAGAGAAGTGGCTCAGGGCAACCTTTGCAGGGGAATTTGAGAGACACAGGGCTGATAGGAACAGAGAGGAAACGGAGACAGGGAGCATAGATCATTCTTTCCTAAAGCTGGGCTGAAAGGAAGCCATCTGGCAGGAGGAGGAAAGGGATATGTAGCAGAGAAGAGTTTGTGGTTTTGTTTTTGTTCTTTTGGGATGAAGAGACTTGAGAGAAAGGGGCCAGTGCACATGGAAGAGGGTTGGGGAGTGGAAATGCCTGATATAGAGCCCGGCCTGTGGGGTCTGAGCACAGGGCAGAGTAGGGAGAAGAGTGAAGGGGGGGACCCTCCTCAGCGCAACACGGTCAGAGGACTAGGGTGTGGGGTGGCTCTTTGGCGGTGCCTGCCTGATGAAGTCACTGGTGCCCTGGCCCCAGGGGCGGCTGTGGACCTGACGCTGCTGGCCAACCTGCGCCTCACAGATCCCCAGCGCTTCTTCCTGACCTGCGTGTCCGGAGAGGCCGGGGCGGGGCGGGGAGCCGACGCCTGGGGCTCGCCACTGCTGCTGGAGAAGGACAACCGCATAGTACGCACCCTGCCGCCCGGGCAGCCCCTGCGCCTGGCGCGCAACGGCTCGCACCAGGTCACGCTGCTCGGCTTCTCCAAGCCCTCGGACCTGGTGGGCGTCTTCTCCTGCGTGGGTGGTGCCGGGGCTCGACGCTCGCGTGTCATCTACGTGCACAACAACCCCGGCGGTGAGTATGGCCGGCAGGGTCGGGGTAGGGGGAACGGCCTGGCAAGCGACTGTGCCACCAGCCGCTGACTCCACCCTCCACCCCGCAGCCCACCTGCTCCCAGACAGGGTCACGCACACTGTAAACAAAGGCGACACAGCTGTGCTTTCCGCACGTGTGCACAAGAAGAAGCAGACAGATGTGATCTGGAAGAGCAACGGTGAGAAGGGCGTTTGGACCAGCCCGCAGTCAGGCCCAGAGTTCTGATGCTGAAGCTCCTTTGCCCTCAGCCCACTCAGCTTTGGCCCCTTACACACCCATCACCCTGGTACATCTTTTACCCTCCTGGTCAACTTCTAAGGCCCCTCCTCTGTCGTGGACCAGGTCCCATGGGACACATCTGAACCCATCTCATCTCTAGCTCTTAGCTGCCCTCCTACCCTATTCAGGGGACCAGGAGGCCACCTCAGTTACAGCCTTCCATCTGACTCCCAGATGAGCACTATATTAAACCCTCATCTTTGTCCTCTGGGAGTTAGCAGGTGTTGTCACATGCCCCCACTGGCAGAGAGCAGCATCCCCTGAGGAGGCAGAGAACTGGTTACAAAGTGTCCACATAGGCAGGGAAAGTCTGGCTTCCTCCAAAGCTCTGTCCAGTCTAGATCCTCAATACAGACACATAATTAGGCTGGGCAGACCTGTAGGATCTCAGCCCCAGGCCTGCCCTCAGTCCTGGCCTGATCAAACCCTTTGTTTGGCTACCCCATTCCAGTTGTTTTCCTGCGTCCCCAAAGATTCCTGCAGGTGGAACACCCATCTGATAAGGGGTCTGCAGGTCCTGGAGGGAGAGGCTCAGTAGAGAGACTTCAGAGTAGATGGTACCTGTACCATGCTCAGGAAAAGTGGGACCACAAAGAAACAAGGCACAGACAGAAGGAAGGAATTCTAGGAGGGGGGCTGGTAGGAGCAAAGGCGAGAGGGTAGGGTTTGGGAGAAATGTGGGGCTGAGGACTCAGAGGAACAGAATTGGTGAGAATGAGATGCTAAATTAGATTTGTCTTGAGGGCTGGGGAGAACTGGGAGCTGAAACAGGAAGTTAGAGAGGATCTATTGTGCAGAGAGCCTACTTACCAAGTCTAGGACCAGGAAGTGGCAGTGGGCTAGGATAACAGGGGACTGGCTTAGGAGCTAAAGAGGAGATAGACTGAACAGGACTTGTGGTTTACTGGGTAGTTAGTTGAACATGAAGAAGAGGGTGCTTTCGAGCTCTTGGACTATGTACTAGGCTCTCATGGTGCCTCTCAGGTCTGATCACTGTCCATGGGACCCACTTATGTGATGTGGGCAGAGATAGACAGAGGGAACCAACACAGGCCCTCACATTATGCTGAGGGCCCTCTCCCATTCATCTACCCTAGGATCCTACTTCTACACCCTGGACAGGCATGAGGCCAGGGATGGACGGTTCTTGCTGCAGCTCCCAAATGTGCAGCCATCATCAAGTGGCATTTACAGTGCCACCTACCTGGAAGCCAGCCCCCTGGGCAGTGCATTCTTTCGGCTCATCGTCCGGGGTCAGAAATAGAGGACAGAGGTCATGGGAGGCTGGGACCCCTATAGGTACTTCCTGTGGGTCCCTGGATCCCTTAGGTAACCAGAGCTCCCCAGTCCTCAGTGGCAGTGGCCAGGTGGGTGAAGGTCAGCTGCTGAAAACACTTTCCTCTAGGTTGTGGGGCTGGGCGCTGGGGACCAGGCTGTGCTAAGGAATGCCCAGGCTGCCTGCATGGAGGTGTCTGCCATGACCATGATGGCGAGTGTGTGTGCCCTCCCGGATTCACTGGTACCCGCTGTGAGCAGGGTAAGGAGAAGGAAAGCTAGAACCTCTGCAGGAGAGGATGGCTAGCTGGGGGAGGACCCTAGAACCATGGGAATGGAGCTTGGAGAGTGAGGGTGTCAGGCAGATCCTGGACCCTGTCACTCGCCCTCTTTCTAGCCTGCAGAGAGGGCCGTTTTGGGCAGAGCTGTCAGGAGCAGTGCCCAGGTACATCAGGCTGCCATGGCCTCACATTCTGCCTCCCTGACCCCTATGGCTGTTCTTGTGGGTCTGGCTGGAGAGGAAGCCAATGCCAGGAAGGTATGGACTATTTCCTGGCCCTGATCAGGAGAGCTAGCTACAAGCTTGACCCAGGCCCTTCACTCTGACCCTGACTTACAGGCTTAGGTGGGCTTGCCTAACCAGTGGTCCACCTGGCCCCTCCTTGCCGTTGCCCCAGACCCCCCTAATCATACCTCCTTTGTTCCCAGCCTGTGCCCCTGGTCATTTTGGGGCTGATTGCCGCCTCCAGTGCCAGTGTCAGAATGGCGGTACTTGTGACCGGTTCAGTGGCTGCGTCTGTCCTTCTGGATGGCATGGAGTACACTGTGAGAAGTCAGGTATGAGCACCAGGGTCTCTGAAACCCCTTAAGATGAGTCAACCATCCTCTAACACACCCTCCTGGCTTGGAAGAGACTCACCCCTCCTCTCCCTGTAATATCCAAGTCCTGCCCTCAGAGAGCCATATTCTGGTGGGAGTTCTCACCTCTCAGCCTTCCTGATCTGAAGAGCAATAGCCTAGAGCACATGGGAGCTCAGAGGACAACCTGACTGGCCTGGGAGGGTCAGGGAGGATTCTGGAAGGAGCTGCAATCTGTGATTGGAGATTGGAGATGAAGGACAGGAGAGAGATTGCCCGGGGAAAGAACATGGGCTGAGGACTCAGGCTTTGCACTTAATAGGATAGGGGCAAGAGGGAATTGTTGAAGAGACATAGGGTAGTGAGTGAGATTTGAGTTTGAGAAAGGGCGCCTAGCCACTGGCTGGAGAGTGGAAGCAGGAGACCCCGGAGGAGTCTGTAGCTAAGAACCAGAAACAATGAGGCCTGAGCTAGTGTGCTGGCATTTGAGGGTGCTGAGGGGCCTGCCAGTATGTTTTAGGGAGCATTAGGAACTGAAAGGGGATAGGAGGCATACTCCACACTGATGGGGCTTTGGGCTAAGGGTGCTGGAGGACTTTGAGAGCTTTCAGGCTGGAGCATCAAGGTAAATAGTGGTGTCCCCACTGGGAAGAAGAACACAGAATTAAGGTCACTTTGATGGTCACGTGCCTGCCCTGTGGGAGCTCCAGAATGAGTGTCGGCTCTGTCTTTCTCTAGACCGGATCCCCCAGATCCTCAACATGGCCTCAGAACTGGATTTCAACTTAGAGACAATGCCCCGTATCAACTGTGCAGCTGCCGGGAACCCCTTCCCAGTACGGGGTAGCATGGAGCTGCGCAAGCCAGATGGCACTGTGCTCCTGGTCAGCCCCAATCACCCCTAACCCACCAGCCTCCCAGCCTCCCAGCTTCACAGTTGATCCCCAACCCCTCAGAACTTTCTGCAGGCTCCTCCCATTGGCCTGACCATGCTCAAATGAAGTTGGACTGGTTGGTGGGACAGACATATGTGTACCTGCTACAGGAGAGTTCACTCTCTGTGATCTGCCCCATCTCCCCTCTCAGTCCACCAAGGCCATCGTGGAGCCAGATAGGACCACCGCTGAGTTTGAGGTGCCCCGCTTGGCTCTTGGGGACAGTGGATTCTGGGAGTGCCGCGTGTCCACATCTGGTGGCCAAGACAGCCGGCGTTTCAAGGTCAATGTCAAAGGTCAGTGACATCCTAGGTCCACAGAGAAGGCAGAATGAGCCAAGTTGGCACTCTGATGCTGCTCAGACTAGGGATCCTTGTGGGAAGGCAAAGGCATCTAAGGTCATGGCCTAGCACCACACAAAGAGAGATGTGGTCAACTAGAGGTCAGGCCAGTCAGTGTCAAGACTAGAGCCATAGTCCCATCTGGAAAGGACATCCTCTGCCACAGAAACTGGGCACTTCCCAGCCTCATCCTCCCTCCTGCCTAGCCATGCTGCCCCTCAACCACTGCACACACACAAGTTTGAGTCTCCCAGGGGAATGCATAGTGCTATGGATCTCACAGGGTGACTGGCTTCACTCCCCAGGGGCAGTGCATGCCCAGGAGTCTTCCAGGAGAATAGGAGGGAACCACTAGTCCCAGAGCAGAGCATCCCACCCCAGTTTGGATGCCCCTTCACCCTCCCCAGCACCGCAAGCCTTGGCTACTCACACGACTGACACCCCTTAGCCTTTAGCTGCCGTCCCTGCTTCTGACCCCCTCCTCTTCCTGCAAGAGCACCCCTTGCATTCCTCTTTCTCATTGTCCCACTCTGCCTCCAAGAGCCTCACCTTCCCCCATCCCCATCTGGATCCACCCTTCACCTTTCCCTGCTCACTCTTCCCAGGTGTTGGACTCAGACTCCCTGGGTTTGAATCCTCTCTTCACAAGTTCCTTGCTCCATCACCTGCAGCAAGTTCTAACCTCTTTTAGTTGGTTTCTCTCTCTTTAAAATGGGGATATTAGCACTTAGTTGATAAGGTTGGTATGAAGATCAAATTAGAGGATGCATTTAAGCATTCAGCACAGTGCCTGACTCAGGGTGTGTGCTCAATATATGGTGACAATTTTTGTTATTTTAAATGTCATCTAATCCAAATATTTTGATTATTCTCTGGCAACTCCCACATGAGCTGTAGGCACCAAGGGGCTCCTTGGGACCCAAACTGGACCTTTGCCTCCCCCCACATCAGCATCTCCCCATGGCATGCACATTGCTGCCTGATGCCTCCTCGGTTCACAATTCTGCATTAGGCTTGCCCACCTTCCTCCTTCCTTCCCTCCCTTCCTTTCTTCCTTCTTAGAAAGTCAGTCTGGGCTGGCACACTGGGTGATATCTGTAATACCAGCATTTTGAGAGGCTCAGGGAGGAGGATCACTTAAGGCAGGAGTTCAAGACAAGCTTGGGCAACATAGCAAGACCCCATTTAAAAAAAAAAAATTCTAAAAATTAGTCTGGCATGGTGATGCACACCTGTACTCCCAGCTACTCAGGAGGCTGAAGCAGAAAAATCCCTCAAGCTCAGGAGTTCAAGACTGCAATGAGCTATGATGATGCCACTGCAGTTCAGCCTGGACAGCAGAACGAGACTCTAGTTCTTAAAAAACAACAACAACAAAAAAAAAAAAAAAAAACAGGAAAGAAAAAAGTAAAGTCAGTCTGGTAAATATTTGGAAGAGGCAAAGGAACCGGTCAAGGCATTAATGCACTAATCTGGAGAAACTGAGGCTAGGACAGGAATAGTGACCATGGAGTGGGGAAGCCAGGAAGAAACTTGAAAGCTGTTTTTGAGTAGAACCAATTGATTTGAGGTTGCCTGGTTAGAGAGATCTAGTTCAAACTCTGGCTTTATCTCGCCATCACTGCGTGACCTCAGACAAGCCAGTCAATGGTATTGAGCGTTTTCATTATGTGGGGATATGAGCCCTATCTGAAGAGTAGCTATGAGAATCAGAGGGTGTGCAATAAGGCATTGGCTAGCATAGGCACTTTGTCACTGCACTTTTTTTTTTTTTATTAAATGATTAAAGCGTGAATGATGAAGGGAGGGGCAGAGACCAGAGTGACACCCAGGTTGCCCCCCCCTACCCTGGGTTCCAACCCCTCTGTCTACCCACATGCTATATGGGCAGAGTACACAGCCCCAAGCCCTGTCTCATCTCCAGGAGGCTTCTGCTTCAGCCTTCTGAGTAGCTGGGACAATACATTCATGTCCTATTGCCAAATCCCTGGCCAAAACTCTGTCTTCCCTGGGCCCTGGCTACTGTGGTCATCTGCTGAACTTTGTCTCCCTGAAGCCCAGAGGGTCCTCAGCTCCAAACAAAGCGCAGAGGTGTCTTTGAAGCCCACTGCAGAGCACCTCCTTTCCTTGAGGCCTCAATAGGCAGTGTGGCCATGCCTCACCCCCACTCTCCTGGCAGTGCCCCCAGTGCCCCTGGATGCACCTCAGCTCCTGGCCAAGCAAAGCCGCCAGCTTGTGGTCTCCCCGCTGGTCTCGTTCTCTGGGGATGGACCCATCTCCTCTGTCCGTCTGCATTACCGGCCCCAGGACAGCACCATGGCTTGGTCAGCTATTGTGGGTGAGTGGGAGGGAACCAGGATGGCTCAGAGGTGCTGGGTAACAGAGCATAAGGGAGTGGAAAAGAGGGGTGGATAGTGCAAGAAGAGCAGAGTTGAAGGGGACTGAATGACGTGTACTGTATACCCTGTCCCCAGTGGACCCCAGTGAAAACGTGACATTAATGAACCTGAGGCCGAGGACAGGATACAGTGTCCGTGTGCAGCTGAGCCGCCCAGGGGAAGGGGGAGAGGGGACCTGGGGGCCTCCCACCCTCATGACCACAGACTGTCCTGGTGAGTGGACAAGAGTCATCCGTTCCTGTCACCCCAGGGGTTTCTCTCCTGTCCCCCAAAGGGCTCTTGCCTTTCCCCTTAGAGGCTGTCCACTGGGGGTCACTGTCCTATCCAGCCCTGAGGACCCATTGGACAGTTCTGACCTCTGACCTCTGGCCCCAGAGCCCTCTTTACAGCCATGGCTGAAGGGCTGGCATGTGGAGGGCCCTGATCGACTACGAGTGAGCTGGTCCTTGCCCTCAGTGTCTGGGCCACTGGTGGGTGACGGTTTCCTGCTGCGCCTGTGGGACAGGGCACGGGGACAGGAACGGCGGGAGAACGTCTCATCCCCCCAGACCCGCACTGCCCTCCTGGCTGGCCTCACGCCTGGCGCTCACTACCAGCTGGATGTGCAGCTCTACCACTGCACTCTCTTGGGGCCCGCCTCGCCCCCCATACATGTGCATCTGCCCCCCAGTGGTATGTCTGGCTGGGGAAGGGGAGGACATGGGACACAGGCACTCATGAGACCAGGAGAGACTGGTTAGGCATGGAGAGGACACAGGACACACCTGAGGTATCAGGCAGACATGAGCCCAGCAAGGATGTGAGATGCAGGGAGGATACAGGACACCAGGAGGCCATAGGTCACTAGAAGCATGTAGATGGGGACACGGTATGGAGAGATGTGGGGAGGACTTAGGATACAAGAAGAGCAAGGGAGAGCAGAAGCTTGGGGGTGAGGGTGGCCTGGGGATGGAAGAGATTCAGCCTGAGGATGGAAGGGAAGGAGGAGGTTGGCAGCATGGCTCCTTTCCTGGGGTCCACAGAGCAGACGTGTCTGCCCCACAGCTACATAGCCTGGTCCTGTCTGAGCCCTGCCTTCCTACCCCCCTCTCCCCAGGGCCTCCAGCCCCCCGAAACCTCCAGGCCCAGGCCCTCTCAGACACCGAGATCCAGCTGATGTGGCAGTGCCCAGAGGCTCCGGCTGAGCATATATCCAAGTACATCGTAGAGGTACAGGTGGCTGGAGGTGCAGGAGACCCGCTGTGGATGGACGTGGACAGCCCTGAGGAGACAGGCACCATTGTCCGCGGCCTCAATGCCAGCACACGCTACCTCTTCCGCGTGCGTGCCAGTGTTCAGGGTCTAGGTGACTGGAGCAACATGGTGGAAGAGGCAACCCTGGGCAACGGTGAGAGGGCAAGGCCCCCAGGACTCCTGGGCCTGAGGTTGGCCTCAGTAAGTTCTTTCCACATGACCCCTGGTAGAGCCAGGGTACCCCAGACCCCACCCAACAAGTGATACAGCCTTGGTACTGGGGACTCTGACCCTTCCCTTCTTGTGACCCACTGTCTTAGGGTTGAGAAAATTGTGTGACCCCTGTGGCACCCCTGGGCCCTTTCTCCATGTGGCCTAAGTGACCTTCATGAGTACTATACTGGGATCTTTGACCTCTCCCTCGATGTGACTCCATGGTGGCCTCTGGGTTCCCTGACCCAGACATCCCCACAACCTGCCCCTCTTACTGTGTCTAGGGCTACAGGGTGAAGGCCCAGTCCAAGAGAGCCGGGCAGCAGAGGAGGGCCTGGATCAGCAGCTGATCCTAGCTGTGGTGGGATCCGTGTCTGCCACCTGCCTCACCATCCTGGCCGCGCTCCTCACCCTGGTGTGCATCCGCAGAAGCTGCCTGCACCGGAGACGCACCTTCACCTACCAATCAGGATCAGTCAGTGGCCCATGCCCACCCCGGGTGCATGTGTACAGTCCCTTGTGCATGCATGTTTCCCCAACATATGTGTGGGTGCTTACATACTGTGTGTGTCTGTGCGCACATGCGTGCTCACACATTGCATATCTGTATTGCAGGTATCAAGCTACACTCACATACTCAAGGGTGCAAAATATAATTTTCTTTATTTCTTTAGAACTGAACTCAACTCATGAGCCCATTTATGTTAGGGGTGAAATATTTAATATTCCCTGTTCAGAATAACTCAGTTATGTCTATATTTCACCAGGGCCAGTCAGGCTTAGACCTGTTCTACTTGTCTAAGAGGTCTACTCCTCTCCTGCTTCCTTCTCCCTAGATGTGATCTAAGCCTAGGTGATGGCACAGAGGGGCACCTGCATCCGTGCTGGCCTCTGTCCACACACATGTTTGGCAGACATCCTCAGCCCTGCTGTGGCCTCCTGCTTTTAGGCCACTCATGCCACGAGCTCCTCATCCCAACTACCACCCTTGCAAATCCCAGGGCCTCTTTTGGGAAACATAAGATCTCCAGGGTTTCCCTATGCCCTGCAGAAGGCCCATTCTGTGGCCCTCAGACTCCTCAGACAACTTTTTCTCTTGCTCTGAAATTATACAGCCTCACCCTTGCTCCTGATCAAAGAACACCAGACTCCACTCCTCCTAGCTGCCCTGTAAATCTGCCAGAGTTCTCAACCTCCTGTAGCCCTTGTCCCTTCCGTCCTCAGGCCAACATTTACAGCCGGGGAGAGAAGACCCAATGTTACCTCATCTTGTCACATCCTTCCATCTGGTCTTCCCCCTGCCCCGGGTCCTGTCACATCTGGGCTCTTCCTCCCTGTTGTCACTCACAACCTGAACCCAACTCCTTTGGTCCTCCAGGAATGGACTTTTGATATTTACAGCCCATCTTTGGCATTAAAAAAATAAAAAAAAAGTCCCTTCTTTCTCAAGGGCTGGCCCTTGCAATAGAAAGCCTAGTGTCCAAGGCTGGTGTCTCTGCTATGCCTTTAAAAACACCACTCAGAGATTCAACTGGCCTCTTTGTTCCAGTGTTGGCCCTTCCTCTGATGTCAGTGCACACAGAAGCCATCATTGCTGTGGTGGGGGAGGGTGATGGGTACAGATGTTGGGGGCAGGAGATGGGAAAGCAGTCACATATCGTCACATATCGGGCACATATGGGTCCCCTTGTGGGTGCCCCTGTATATGCATGTGTCCTGGATGCACATGTGTGTCCGTGCACCTCTGCGTGGATGTACCTACACATACATGCACCCTGGTGTGTGCTTTCAGCTGTCTGTGTTTCATTGAATCTGTGTGCACCATGTCCTCAGGCCTTGCCATCAAACTGAGTTTTGGTGCACTTAGGGAGCCCCTCCACAGGCCTGTCTTCACCCCTCTTCCAGGTCTCATATGGCAACCCCTTTGGTCTTGTTTTGCTATTTCCTTTTCTTGCCCTCAGCCCTGCCCAGGTAACCCACCTTCTACTCAGCTGAGGGAACTGGACATTCCTCTTTGTTGTGGTCTTGCTCTATTCAGGTCCTGGTTTGGCTTGAGAGCTATGGGGATGCCAAGTGTGTGGACAGGGTAATCTCTGATGCTGTGGGGAAGCAGACCCCTCCACTGGCTCCCAGTGCCTTGGGTTTAGTGTGTGCTGTGTGCTCTGTCAAGGTACCTTATCTGCAGCCCAACCAAGGCTGGGATCCTCTCCGCAGCCTCCTTGGTGACAGAGAAGCCTAGGTTTGAGAGTAGCACAGTCCTGGGAAGCTCCCCACTGCACAGCTTACCCCCATTCTTTTCTGTTTGAAATGCCAGAAATAATCATCCTTCCCTCATGGCCTCTCGCAACATGGCCTGCAAGCCCTCCATCTGCCTTCTAGAGCCCAACACACCAGATCCCCAGGCTGCAGCTCTGTCTTTCTCTCTGTGGACATCTGTCCACCCAGTGGCCCACCTGTGGCTCTATCCTAAGATTCTGTGTGTCTGTCCTTGGAACCATAAGGGCACCCTCTGTCCATTTTTCTAACCACTGGAACCTTTTTTTGTGCCTGTCTGCATCCTCTCCTGCCCCCATGTCTCCTGTGTGGACTGTCTACTCATCCCATTCTGTGAAGGGCGAGGAGACAATACTGCAGTTCAGCTCAGGCACCTTGACACTGACCCGGCGACCCAAACCGCAGCCAGAGCCCTTGAACTACCCAGTGCTGGAATGGGAGGACATCACCTTTGAGGACCTCATCGGGGAGGGGAACTTTGGCCAGGTCATCCGGGCCATGATAAAGAAGGATGGGCTCAAGATGAACGCAGCCATCAAGATGCTGAAAGGTCCCCTGACCCTGGCCCTCTCCTTTGTCCCACACATCCCAGCTCCCACCCTCCCCCAGCTCTCTCCAGCAATTGACCCCCACCCTCATCATCCCATGCCCTTTCGGCAAAAGTGATACTGGATCCTCTACACAGAGTATGCCTCTGAAAATGACCATCGTGACTTTGCGGGAGAACTGGAAGTTCTGTGCAAATTGGGGCATCACCCCAACATCATCAACCTTTTGGGGGCCTGTGAGAACCGAGGTGAGCCCCCAAATTATCTACTACCTCTCCTTCTAAACCCCCACTATCTGCCATCACCTCCACCACATTGGTAGCTTGCTGGGGGCTGCAGGTGACTGGCATGTCCCTCTTAGTTCTCCCTTATGTGTCAGGGTCCCTGTCTATTTCCCTTGGGCACCTGCTCTCAGCCCAGGCTGCCTGTATCCAAATTGTCACCATGTATTTCCTCACCACCCAGGTTACTTGTACATTGCAATTGAGTATGCCCCCTATGGGAACCTGCTGGATTTCCTGCGTAAGAGTCGGGTCCTGGAGACTGACCCAGCTTTTGCTCGAGAGCACGGCACAGCCTCCACCCTCAGCTCCCGGCAGCTGCTTCGTTTTGCCAGTGATGCTGCCAATGGCATGCAGTACCTGAGTGAGAAGCAGGTATGTGAGCAGGGAGGGTGGTGGAGGGGTGAGGGGAAGGCTCAGGTATTCTGAAGCATGGCTTGGTCTCTAGGGTGTGTTCCAGGTATAACACAGGTATGTCTGGAGCATACCCTGGCAGTGCCCAGGGAAGGTGGAGGGCTAGCTAGAAGGAGATTTTGTCTTGGAAAGTGTTTCAGGGGTAGGATTGGGATAGGATAGCGATAGTTAGGATTGTGTTTGTGTAAGGGGAAGGTGAGAGGACTGAGGAATAGTGAGAAGGAAGGATGTGGCCCTGGTTCTGATCCTAGTGAGAGGGCAAGTATGAGTGCAGTGAGAAGGGAGCAAAGGCAAGAGGCAGGTCAGGAGGGGTGTGAAGTGAGAAGTTCCAGGTGCCAGCCCATTTCTCAAGGGAGAGGCCAGGGCTGGAGCAGAAGTCTATGCACTGTCACCCTGAATGGTGCCTGATGGTGGGGGCAAGTGAGAGCCATCAGACAGGGGGATGAGTGGAGGCCCAAACCTGGGTCTGAAAACACTGTGCCTGAGGGCAAGGAGGAGAGAACAACTGCCTGGGGGAACACAAGGCATGTTAAGGATAGTAAGGCTTTGGGTATCCTTTCAAGGATGGGCCAGTGACAAGGGAGGAGTGATAGAGAAGAGGCTCTGAGGAAGGTGCAGGACTGAGAGGGGGAACAGGTGAGATGAGAGGGGGTAGGGGGCATGGAAAAAGGGTAAAGTGCCATGTGGTCACCATCACCTCAGGAAGAGGGATGCAGCCTGAACTTGGCCATGGCCCCAGAACGAGGGCATGAGAACCAACACTGTGATTTCTCAGTTGGCTGATCTAGGATTGAGTAGAACAAGAGCAGGATACTACAGGCATCAGGGTGCCCATGAAGACCTGATGATGGGACCAAACCCCTGACTGGCCCCATTGTCCTGAGTTCCTCATCCCCCAGTCGTCTCTGACAGCTCACCTTGCCTGCAGTTCATCCACAGGGACCTAGCTGCCCGAAATGTGCTGGTCGGAGAGAACCTGGCCTCCAAGATTGCAGACTTTGGCCTTTCTCGGGGGGAGGAGGTTTATGTGAAGAAGACAATGGTAAGTATCATTCAACCCTCCCCCTCAGGGCCTGTGTCTGGCCCTGCTGCCCAGAATCCCCAAATAGGCACTTCCACCACACTTGACCCCTCAAACCTATTCTCTGCCAGGGGCGTCTCCCCGTGCGCTGGATGGCCATTGAGTCTCTGAACTACAGCGTCTATACCACCAAGAGTGATGTGTGAGTGTGGGGGGTGGAGGTACAAGGGACCTGGCTTCCACTGGTCACACAGGAATAACACAGACACATCTCAGAAATGGCTCAGGTAGTCTTAGGCATGGCTTTGTCTCTGGGGTGTGTTCCAGGTATAACACCAGTGTGTCTGGAGCATACCTTGGCAGTGCCCAGGGAAGGTAGAGGGCTAGCTGGAAGGAGGTTTTGTCTTGGAAAGCGTTTCAGGGGTAGGATTGGGGTAGGGATAGTTAGGATTGTGTTTGTGTAAGAGATGGGGGGGTGACTTGGAGAGGATTGGGGACACTTGTGGGTAATTAATTCCTGATGTATATGGAGAGATCCCTACAGAAATGCTCCCACCTTCCTCACTGAAGGTCAGGGCCATGTCCGCCTGAGGATCTTACCAAGATTTGACCGCCAAGGCTCCCCACCCTAGGGTGGCCACCTTGGCACACTCCACTTCCCTCTCCAGGAATGTCCACTTCTGTCTGAACCTGCCCAACCTTTCAGCCCTAACTCTGAGCCACTCTGCTCCTTGCCTAAGCCCTTTGGCCTGGCCTGGCCTGTCTAGCCCCCTGTCCACCACACTGACCACTCCTCCAACCATAACACACCTACTTCCTGCTTCTGCCCCTAAGACTCCCTAAATTTCCTGCACCCACCTGAACTCTCTCCCTGCTCAGGCCTAATGCTTACCTGCCTGGTTTGAATCCCTGCTGTCACTTACCAGCTAAGCTCTTGGTGCCTCAGTGTAAAATGGGGTTAATAACAGAGCCTATAGCACAGGGTCGGTGTGAAGGCCAAATGAACTGACATGTATATTAAATGATCAGTGCCTGGACTTTAGTTAGTGCTCATAAAAATGTTGGCTATAGGCTCAGTGCCTGTGGTTCAAGCAGCTAAGGCGCCAGCTACATACACCTGAGCTGGTGGGTTCGAATCCAGCCCAGGCCCACCAAACAACAACGCAACCAAAAAATAGCCAGGCATTATGGTGGGCACCTATAGTCCCAGTTACTTGGGAGGCAGAGGCAGGAGAATCCCTTGAGCCCAGGAGTTGGAGGTTGCTGTGAGCTGTGATACCACAGCACTCTACCCATGGTGACAGCTTGAGGGTCTATCTCAAAAAAAAAAAAAAAAAAAAAAAGTGTTGGCTATAATTATGCTGAGCCTGGGCATGGAGGACTGTGAAGGAGCTTCAGTAGAGCAGACAACAGCTGGGCAAAGCCAGGTGCTTACTGAGTAGCCACACACAGGGCTGGGAGGGACTGCACATCTCTGGTATGTGAAGACTAAACTTCTAGGCCTCCAGCCCAGAAGTAACTGAGGGTATCCTTCTCATTACAGCTGGTCATTTGGGGTCCTTCTCTGGGAGATAGTGAGCCTTGGTGAGTCTTCAGCCCCCATTCCCCAGAGTGCCCCACCTTAACCCATATGGGCCCTGGACTGAAAGGAACTTGTCCCCTCCTGCAGGAGGCACACCCTACTGTGGTATGACCTGTGCTGAGCTCTACGAAAAGCTGCCTCAGGGCTACCGCATGGAGCAGCCCCGAAACTGTGATGATGAAGTGTGAGTCACTCCAGCCCCAAACACTATGACCCCATCTCTGTGACAATGGCCTCAACTTTGATCTCTGTGACCCAATCTCCATGATGAGTGGTCAACTTTGAGCTCTGTGATCCATCACCCCAGTTGGCCCTGACCCCCTCATTGCAGTAATGCCCCTGTCGACAGGTACGAGCTCATGCGTCAGTGCTGGCGGGACCGTCCCTATGAGCGACCCCCCTTTGCCCAGATCGCACTGCAGTTGGGCCGAATGCTAGAAGCCAGGAAGGTGAGGAGACTGGGGTGGGGGCAGCAGCACCCCAGAGCACCCTCTCATAGGTGCCAGCCACACTACCTGTCCAGACTTCCTCAGCTAGGGCTGTCACCACACTGGGCTGGACCCCGGGATAACAGCCTGCTTCTCCAGCCTTTGCTGGGTTAAACACTAGGCCCTCCCAAAACTCTTCCAAGGATGCTGCTTATCCACAGCAGAACACCCCTCCCCAAGTGCCAGGTTCCAGCCTGCTTGCCTGTGCGCCTCCCCTGAGGCCATCAGCCCATGCTCACCTGGGATACCTCTCCTCACCTGGCACTGGGCACAAAGCCAGAGAAAAATGCCTGAATTGTTAGCTAACCAAATTGATGGCTAGGGAAATGGATGATACAGTAATTGCATACATGAATGAACAGAATCAATGGATGGATGACACAATAATTATATCAATAAATGCACAATTCAATAACCAAAGCATGTGAATAAATGAATTATCAAATAAATAGAAATGAAAAAAATCAAAATTAGTAAATATGAAAAAACCGCATATGAATTAATCAATGATTAAATAACTATCTTAAGGATGAAAGAATGATCAAATAATCATATAAATGAGTGAATCATCAGAAATAGCCTTTGACTAGATGAATAAGGAAATGAATGAATGAATGTATAAGGAAACAGTTCATTGGATAAGTGCTTGAAAACCCTCCTCTAACAACAGAGTTAAGGACCTCACAGCTAAGACATCCATCTGTGTCTGATGCCTGAACTGCCCTGGGCTGGTAAGGGCCACCCTCGGCTATGAGACCATCTTGAGTCTCTGGAACAAATCAATGTCAGTTCAAATGCCCCAAGCGCATTAAAGTCAAGGAGCTTGAAGCTAGATATGGCTTCACCCTTACGCCCCACTAAAGCTTGCTCTGCCCCCAGGCCTATGTGAACATGTCGCTGTTTGAGAATTTCACTTATGCTGGCATTGATGCCACAGCAGAAGAGGCCTGAGCCACCTTCCACCTAGAACCTGTCTCTGCTGGCCAGAGCACTCTGCTATCCACCCTACAACCTCTGACCCTTACAGCCCCTGACCTAAGCTGCCTCACGGACTTTTTTTTAACTTAAGGGAGAAAAGAGGGGATCCAAGGATGGGGTGGGTTTCGGGAAATTGGTTGCCATGCTTTGCAGTTGCTCCCTTGCCCCCTGCAGCAGCCCTTGTAGCTATTCCAGCCATACTTCCGTGTAGTTCAGCCACCCTACAGATGTGTTCCCCATCCCCCGTGTGCTCCCCACACGCAAGCCCCTGCTCCTGCCTCTCCATTCAAGCCAGCACACACCACTAGCATGCCCTGCGCAGTTACTCCCCACTCCCTGCCTGGCATTCAGAAAAAAATAAATGCTCTGAAAAGCTCCATTCAGTGTCTGTCTTTTCCTACTAATCAATCTTGGGAAGGGTGGTTGGTGGGGTGGAAATTCAGCCTAAAAGAGAGAAACTGGCCTTCCCAGGAAAAGAAACTGTCCCTAGATATGCTTTCTGTGGCCTAAGCCCTCTGTTGACCTCCCTCTCCAGAATGGGAGATGTTCTGAAAGACCCATTTTATACATACACCACTACCCCTCACCTCTGTCCTAATCTGAAGTCCAGTTTCTCCTGGTCCCACCCGGCTCTCTAGGTAGCCGGAGTCTCAGCGTCTTTGCTCTGTGTGAACAGTCCACGCCAGGACTAGCTGCAGCCCAGCCATAGCTCAGACTGGAACCTCAGCCCCAGACAGAGTCTGGCCTGTCTTGAGCTCCTTCTGACCTTACCCTTGTCCTTATGCCTCCAGGCAGCCTTCTTTGACCCAATGGCCACCTTACTGTGCAGTTTGTGAGCCCAGAAGATAGAGGGCAGAGGCCATTCCCAACTGCAGCCAGTCGAATTGGGTCGCCCTGTTCAGGGTGTCATAGTGGGCTAGGAGGTGCTCCTGTCCTGAGAGTGAGTCCCACACTGCCCCATGCTGTATGACCTCTGGGTTTGCTTAGCCTTTGGATTGCTCCTGGCAAGCCGTAGATTTCTCTACCATTGGTCCTTTAGAAACAAGACTGGTTAGGTCTCACACATTTTTCAGTGAATCAGATGAAATCAAAGAAAGTATACCATTATGTGGCTAGAACACAAATTTGGGATCACACAGACATGTGTTCAAGTCTCTGTGTGGCCTTGGTCGAGGCACTTAATCTGAGCTTCAGTTTTCTCCTCTGAAAGATGGAGTTAGTAATAACTACCTCACTGTTGGTGCTACATGAGATCACACAGGCCTATCTTTCACTGCACTGGGCCTGGGCCACAGTAAGTGCTCAGTAAATGTCATTACATACAAATGCAGGAAGGTGGGGGGCAGGGGGATTATCAGAGTCTGTATTTTGAAAAGACTTGAATGATTGGAGTGTAGGATGAGCTTATTTATTTATTTATTTTTTCCTTTAGCTTACATTCTTTTAATTAGACAAAGAGAATAACCATACAATGGTTTTCTGTAAACATTTGCGTACAATGTATGCATGAGACATCTTTCAGTTAATATGTTAGAACAGCTTTTTTTTTTTTTTTTTTTTGAGAGAGAGAGAGTCTCACTATGTCACCCTCAGTAGAGTACCCTGGCGTCACAGCTCACAGCAACCTCAAACTCTTGGGCTTAAGCAATTCTCTTGCCTTGGCCTACCAAATAGCTGGGACCACAGGTGTCCACCACAACACCTGACTATTTTTTGTCTCAGTTGCCATCGTGGTTTAGCTGGCCCAGGCCAGGTTCAAACCTGCCAGCTTCAATGTATGTGGCTGGCACCATAACCACTGTGCTACAGGAGCCCAGCCTATAATAATTTTTTTTTTTTTTTTTTTTTTTTTTGCAGCTCAGTAGTTTATTAATGAAGGGGGTTGGGTCAACTGGTGTTTACATGGTGACCCCTGCAGCCCTGTATCCCGGCTGTAGTGAGGAAGATGGCTGGCTTCTCTGCTGGCCACAGGTAGTATCATCTCAGGAAC
Organism: Loris lydekkerianus; assembly: GCA_963574355.1. Classification (NCBI taxonomy): domain Eukaryota; kingdom Metazoa; phylum Chordata; class Mammalia; order Primates; family Lorisidae; genus Loris; species Loris lydekkerianus. Next base: position 31,726 of record CAUYPK010112348.1, read on the forward strand.
ATGCTGAGCCCTCTTTCCTGGGTCCCTGTTGCCATGGCTGGAGTCCAGCACTATCAGATAGTCCAGCACTAACAGATTCCACTTCTGTTTCTTGTGCTTGAGCTAGAGTATCGACATTTTTTAGGATCTCAGCATAGTATGGGCTGAATACCTGCTGATTATGATGCATCAGCTTGACAAACTTCCGGCCTAGTTTTGTCAACTCTCCTTTGATGTGATTAAGGCCTTCAGGGAAGTGTAGCAGAGTCTCCTGCATGCCACAAACCAAACAGCATTTGAGAAACAAAAGGAGGCACTGATCAATGATACTACAAACACGGTTTTCTTTCTTGGTGATGTTCTGGAGTTGTCCTATAAGACATACTGTGTTTTCACTGCTTAGGGCAGTAAAGCCCAGGTCCTTGAGGCCACAATGAATTTCCTGAGACACCTGTTCACTCACATTCAACATAGCTTCTTCAGGCTTGGAGTTAAATTCCTCAGTCACAGCCTTGGTTATGCATTTCAGTTTATCCACAAATCCAGGTGAGTTGAATAAAATTGAA
>CAUYPK010112352.1:0-16826 GCA_963574355.1 Loris lydekkerianus
GGAACACTTTTACACTGCTGGTGGGACTGCAAACTAGTACAACCTTTCTGGAAGGAAGTATGGAGAAACCTCAAAGCACTCAAGCTAGACCTCCCATTTGATCCTGCAATCCCATTACTGGACATCTACCCAGAAGGAAAAAAAAATCCTTTTATCATAAGGACACTTGTACTAGACTGTTTATTGCAGCTCTATTTACAATTGCCAAAATGTGGAAATAGCCTAAATGCCCACAAACCCAGGAATGAATTGACAAGCTGTGGTATTTGTATACCATGGAATACTATTCAGCCATTTAAAAAAATGGAGACTTTACATTTTTCGTATTAACCTGGATGGAAGTGGAAGACATTATTCTTAGTAAAGCATCACAAGAATGGAGAAGCATGAATCCTATCTAGTCAATTTTGATATGAGGACAATTAATGACAATTAAGGTTATTGGGGGGGAAGCAGAAAGAGGGACGGAGGGAGGGGGTGGGGCCTTGGTGTGTGTCACACTTTCTGGGGGCAAGACATAATTGCAAGGGGGACTTTACCTAACAATTCAATCAGTGTAACCTGGCTTATTGTACCCTCAATGAATCCCCAACAATAAAAAAAAGAATCTTCATGACTCATGGAAGTAAAAATATCAACAGTAGCAGGAGTTTGGAAGAAGTTGATTCCCCCCCTCACAAATGACTTGGAATGGTTCAAGGGTTCACTCAGGAGGTCACCGTAGATGTGGTAGGAATAGCAAGAGAACTAGAGTTAGAAGTGGAGCCTGAAGATGGAGCTGAATTGCTGCAATCTCATGTTCCAACTTGAATGGTGACAAGTTGCTCATCTTACAGATGAGCAAAGAAAGTTGTTTTTTGAGATGGCTTCTACTCCTGATGAAGATGCTGTGAACACTGCTGAAATGGAAACAAAGAGCTTAGAACATTAGATGAACTCCATTGATAAACCATTGGTAGGGTCTGAGAGCTCTAAATCCAATTTTGAAATAAGTTCTGTGAGCAACATGCTCTCAAACAGCATCGTGTGCTGCAGCAAACTATGAAAGGAAGAGTCGGTCAGTGCAGCAAACTGCACTGTTGTCCTATTTTAAGACATCGTCACAGCCTCCTCCGCCTTCAGCAACCCCACCCTGACAGTGAGCAGCCGTCACCCTCAGGAAAGGCCCCCGTGCAGCAGAAAGACTAGGAATTACTGAAGGCTCATACCATCATTAGCCTTTAATCAAGGCATGTACATTGTTTTTTAGACATAATGCTATTTCTCACAAAATAGAACCTTTATATGTACTAGAAAACCAAAAATGTGTGTGACTTGTGTATTGCCATGTTCACTTTACGGTGGTCTGGAGCTGAACCCACGACTGAGTTATGCCTTTACTGAGTTTCTACAGTTCTGCCAAGGTACTCTTTTTTTTTTTTTTTTTTTTGTTTGTTTGTTTAAGATAGTTTGATGCTATGTCCATAGTGGTACTATTGCCCTGCCTCATTCTTTTAAATCATGGCAAATTTACTGAAGGCTTATCCTCTTCACAAAATTATGAGGTACATACATTCTCATCTGCACTTTATAGATGAGGGGGCTAAGGCCACCTTCCTATAGACGAAGAAACCAAGGCTGCAATTTGTCCAAGTCACAAACGCAGAAAGCTCAGGATATTGGTTCCAGCATAAGGTGTTACAGGTGGTAATGTGTGTAAAAACTCAGAGCTTCCTGTCTGAGACATGGTGACTCTGAGGAGATGCTGCTTTTTGCCTTTCCCTGGAGCAGTGGTGACTCCTGTGTTCTAGACAGAAATGAAATGTGTTACTGGGTACCAATCCTCAACCTGAGGCAGCAGTGGCTGGGGGTCCTGGAGCAGCCTTTCCAATCACCCTTCTGACACTAGTCCTGCCAGGACAGCAGGACGTCAGAGCAGTTTCAGGCCCTCCCAGCCTTCCCCCCTCCTGCCCTACCCCCAGCTGGAAACAGTGAGCCCCTCCTCAGAAATGGCTGCCTGGGAAGTAGTAGTTTCCCAAAGCTACACAAACCTTGGTGGAAAGGGTCTTCTCCTGCTTCTCCTGACGCTGGTGGCTGGGGGAGCCCTCAGTTTGAGAAGGGGGAAATGAGGTGTGTGGAGGGTATCTGCTGCCAGCACCCTCGTCCTCAGGTCCCCTCCCCACCATGGCAGGGCAGTGAGGGGTTAATGCCACAGACTGAGGTGAGGCTCAGGGGGAACCTGTCTCTTGTTTTGTTTCTTCTACATTCATTTGTTCGCATCCTTTGATCTTGCTGTTGGGCTGTCATGAGACCTGGCTCTTGCCTGACTGCCCTCTCCTCCCACCGCACCATCCGTGTGTCTGCAATCCGGCTGCCTCAGCAAAGGGGTCAAAGCTGTTTTACGAAACAAAAAGGCCAGAGTGGCTGGGAGCTTCTTGAAGAGAGGGTGTTCAGTCTCACCTCCAGCGTCAACGTGGGCAGGGGGCTAATCCACACCAGGGCTCTGGGCCAGGGAATGCAGGCTTGGGAAGATCTTCTGTAGGGTCCTGAAGAATTCTCATAAGAAAAGTTAATGGTTTACTTATGACAAAGACTCCTTGAGTAAAAACAGACCACTCTTTCTTTAGAATGGCATGATTTTCAGAAGCCATACCTAGTTTCTAGTAGAACCCGAGGGGTAAGGGTGCCCACGACAGTGTTTGGGACAAGGCCTATGGCCAGACTGGGCCCTGGCCAGTCATTCACTCAGCCACACCTCTGAGCTTGAGCAGCAGAAAGCAGAGGGGAAATAATGGCAGCACAGAGGTATTTGAAATCTGAATGTGCTGAGGAACTCAGCCTGAGTTGAGTTGAATTTTTTGTGAGAACTAGATTAAAATCTTCTGAAATTCCTGTACACTAAGAATAGCAAAGTACTATGGATTTGGGTGGCTTCAAACAACAGAAATTTATTTTCCTACAGTTCTGAAGGTCACGGGTCCAAGATCAAGGTTTTGGAGGTTTGTTTTCTTTTCTTTCTTTCTTTCTTTCTTTCTTTCTTTCTTTCTTTCTTTCTTTCTTTCTTTCTTTCTTTTTTTTTATTAAATCATAGCTGTGTACATTGATATGATCATGGGGCATCATACACTAGCTTCATAGACCGTCTGACACATTTTCATCACAATGGTTAACATAGCCTTCCTGGCATTTTCTTAGTTACTGTGCCGAGACATTTACATTCCACATTTACTAAGTTTCGCACATACCCTTGTAAGATGCACCGCAGGTGTAATACCACCAATACCCCTCCCTCCACTCACCTTCCCCCCCCCCCACCCCGGTTTGTTTTCTCCAAAGGCCCCTCTCTTTGATTTGAAGGTGGCCACATCTCGCTGTGTCCTCATATGGTTGGGGCACACATATTATCTGTGTCTGAATTCCTCCCTCTCATAAGGATATCCTCATAGGGTAGCTTAGAGCCCACCCTAAACACCTCATTGAACCTTAATTGCCTCCTTCGAGACCATCTCCAACTAGCCAGTGTTGTGGCAGGTGCCCATAGTTCCAGCTACTTGGGAGGCTGAGGCAAAGGGATTGCTTGATCCCAGGAGTTTGAGGTTGCAGTGAGCTAGGCTGATGCCACAGCACTCTACCCAGGGCCCCAGAGTAAGCCGATGTCTCAAAAAAAAAAAAAAAGAAAAAGAAAGAATACAAAAAAGAAAGAAAAATTATCTCCAAACATGGGGTTAGGACTTCAGCAAATATTTGCGGGACCCACAAACAAGACAATAATGTTCATTAATTTTTGTGTACAAATATATATTTTCATCAAAAGAGGGGTTATAATGTATTGGCTATTTTGTAACCTGCTTTTTGAAATAATTTAAATTTGTTTCTCTGTGCTAACTAGACACAGAATAGGTTCTGATGCAAGACTGCTGGCCTGAGAAGATGCATTTTTCTCCCACTCCCTCCTAAGACTGAGCGAATAAGAACAGCTTGCGTTTGCTGGGTGCTTACTGTGCACCAGGCATGGTGCTAACGACTCTGCATGTATTGAGTTGCAGTCACGTGTTGCTTACCCACACATTCTGAAAAATGCATCAGGAGGCGACTTTGTGGTTGTGTGGACATCACAGAGTGCACTCACACAAACCCAGATGGTATACACCTTGGCTATGTGGTACAGCCTCCTGCTCCTGGGCAGCAAATCTGTACAGCATGTCTCTGTTCCAAATACTGTGGGCATTTGTAGCACAACGGTAATGATTTGTGCATTTGAGCTTATCTAAACTTAGAAAAGGTACAGCTTCACTAGTTGACAGGAACTTTTCAGCTCCATTATAATCTTAGGAGGCCACCTTTGTGCATACACAGGCTGCCATACAAAACGCCATGGCCCATGACTGAATTTAATTCTCACTATGTGTGAAGTGGGCATTATTATTATTATTTTTGAGACAGCCTTACCAAAACTCAAACACCTCACTCAGCCTTTTCTTTGCCCCCAAAGTCCACAGGTGCCTTGATTCCTTGATGAAAGGGTGCACTGGGTGGAGCCCTATGGCATCATAGCTTTCAGAAAACTCGAACTCTTGGGCTCCAGCCATCCCCTTGCCTCAGCCTCCCCAGTAGCTGGGATTACAGGTGCTTGCCACCATGCCTGGCTAGTTTTTCTATTTTTAGCAGAGAGGTTGCTCAGTCTTGCTTAGGCTGGTGTTGAACTTCTGAGCTCAAGCAATCTACCTGCCTCGGCCTCCCAGAATGCTAGGATTACAGGAATGAGCCACCACACCAGGCCCATTATTATTGCTATTAGCTCATTTTTCAGGTGCTGAGGGTAAAGAAAGAGCCAGAAGTATCTGCCTGAAGTGTTTATAGGCTTTGAAGAAGCACTGGAAGAGGGAGAGACTGGGGTTTGCCATAGTCAGGACTGCTGCACCTATAGACTCGCCTGTAGAGTCATCTATAGAGTCACCTGGAGAGTCATCTATAGAATCACCTGGAGAGTCACCTGTAGACTCACCTATAGACTTGCCTGTAGAGTCATCTATAGTCTCACCTAGAAAGTCACCTGTAGACCCACCTATAGACTCCCCTGGGGACTCCACTGTGGACTCACCTGTAGAGTTGTACTCTCTCTCTTGAGGTAGCCGAGTGTCCTGTCTGCTACTCTAATCTCCACTGTCCACTTATTCCCAGCACCTCCTGCATAGGGATGAACAAAATATTTGCAATGTATATGCATTGGTAACACCGTCCATGTTTGTAAAGGTTTGAAAGACTTCCGGGTGGCGGGGGTGGGGGGTGGGGGTGGGGCGGAGACAAACATTCCCAGATCCGTGACTTCCATTTCCAACCACAGTTAAATGTAACACATTTTTTGTTGTTAAATTGGAGAAAGGAACTAAAGAAGAGCAGAAAACCCAATTCTGCTCCTGCAAAAAGCACTGGCTACTAGCAACAGTGTTAGAATTACTGTCCCATTTCACCATTTGCAAAGCCTTCTCCAGTGGCACAGGTTCTGGACCTGAAATGGAAATAAGTGCTCACCTTGTATGAATGACACTGTTCTCACTGTCCCCCTCACCATCCCACTCCTTTTAAGACCCCTTATTTCTCCAAGACCACCGGCCAGGACCACTCCCCAGCCCACCTGCTCTGCACACTCTTCCCCTCGCCGCGCACCCCAGGACGCACTTGCAGCCCTCCCCTCTACTCCCCACACCTCTCTCCACTGAAGCCCTGCAAAAATGTCCATTCCACCTTCAAGCCTGACCAGAGCCCAAGCACATCACTCAGCCCTTTCTTTGCCCCTGGACTCCATGGTGCCTTGATTCCTTGATGGGAGAATCAATCACTAATCATCCTGCTCCCTCTGTCACAGAAATAGATGTCACACACCCTCCCCCTTGTCCCTGAGGAATCCTTGTTGTCAGAAATGCAATGGGTGCAGGCCCAGTGCCATGCCTACCTGCTGGAAGGATGTACTGTCGTGATGACTGACAGAGTTGCCCCAGTGACCAGTCACTGTCACTGTCTCTCCTGTTTTGCTCACCAGCTTTCTAAGAGTTCTGAATCACTGGAATGGCTTCTCCAAGGGAACATTACAAACATGCACCAACCTCACCTTGGTGATCAACATATTCCAATGCTTGGTTAGTGTTGTTTTTAAAAAACTCATGACTATACTTATGACTACAGTTGATTATAAAGGATATGACTCAGGAACAGCCAAAAGGAAGAGACAATAACCAAGTGGAACAAGGCAAGGTCTGGGAGGGAGGAGGGTCCTAAGGGCAGGAGCTTCCGTCCCCCTGGACTTGGGGTTGATGTTTAGTAAATGTTTAAGAGTCATTTTGTTGCCTTTTTTTGTATCTGTCTTCCTATTACAGATAAGAAGACAGAATAAGAATTGGAATAAGAAGAAATCAGAATGTGGATAAGAAACAGAGGAGTCTGTCCCCTGCAGCTCCTGTTCTTGTTTTGCTAGGGTTACTCAGGCTAGAAAAATTGATCTCCATCATAATCGTAAAAAGACAATTTTAATCACTCCACTAGCAATTGTCCAGCTCTCTTGCCAAAAAGAAAATTCCCAGGTTCCGAGTGCTTTGGCCTCTCACCACACAATTAGAGAGAACAACAAAATGTGCATAGTCTTTATTATCGCGGTTTCTCCGTGTCCCCTGACATACTGTACCAGAGACACAAAGTGCCACGTTTAGGGGAATATAAACAGGCAATTCTGAAGAAACCATTTTAGACAAATAATTGCTAAAAGAACAGAGCTTGAAAGAAAGTTAAAAAAAAAAAAAAGAAGAAGAAACCCACAAGATAACCGATTGCCTGTTATTGTAGGTCACTTGTCCTTCAAAAAGAGAAAAAGACTCAAACCTCCCTTCCACTGCTGCACAATGTGTACAGAATGGGGAGAGAGTCCACACCCCTCTTCCCTCTACGCAGCCTCTGCCCTGGCATCCAACAGCTTTCTGGTCACGGCATTCCTGCAGCGGTGCAGCCTATGGGCCACAGAGATGCTGGACAGGGGTCTTCCAGTATACATGATAACTGTGGTCTTACTAATGGTGGCCTCTGTGTGTGGAGCTAGGCAGGTCCGAGCTCTTGAGGAAGAAGATATTCTCTTGCTCCTGAAAAGTCTGGGTGTGGGGGAGGGAGCAGTGACCAATGGCAGGAGTTGCTTTGAGTAAAATCCCTAAGCCAAAGGTGGGCAGTGAGTTTTCTGAATCCCCCTTTTAGGCATTCTGGCCAACCACAACTCGAGAGAGGAGCTGGCAAGGGAGCCAGCTTGGAGCTGCCTGGCAGAGGGTCCAGCCCTGCCAGGGGCTGACAATCAGCAGTGGTAAAGGAGCAACTCTCCTCTGCCGAGTCAGAAGATCCACATCTCAGTGTGGTGACCTTGGGCAAGTCCCTTCACCTCTTAGACTGTCAGTTGCTACACTGTGAAATGGGAGCATGACCCAAATGACCTTTCAGTTTAATTCTGAAGATAAATTCACGTATTGTGTATTAAAAACTTCTTAAACTAAAATTCCTCTTACTGTATGACCCAGCAATCTCACTCACCTTGGTGTTGACCCCAAGAAGTAGAAAACCTATGTCCACACAAAATCCTGTGCATGGATGTTTACAGCAACTTTACTTATAATTGTCAAAACTTAGAAGTAACCAAGAACTTCTAAGTTCACCTTTAGGAGGTGAGTGATAAATAACTGTGGCACATCCAGACCATGAAATATTCTTCAGTGCTAAGAAGAAATGGCTGTCAAGCCATGGAAAGACATGGAAGAACTTAAAATGCATATTCCTAAGAGAAAGAAGCCAATCTGAAAAGGTTACACACTGTGTAATATTCTGGAAAAGGCAAAACTACAGAGACAGGGAAAAGGTCAGTGATTTCCAGGAAGGAAGAGAGCACAGAGGATTTGGGGGCAGTGAAACCACTCTACATGAGGCTATCATGGTGAACGTGTGTCATCACATGTTTGTCCAGACCCACAGAATCCACAACATGAAGAGTAAACTCCAAAGTAAACTATGGACTTTGGGTGATAATGATGAGCCAATGCAGGTTCAAAAATGATTACAAACCTACCACTCATGAGGGGGATGTTGATAGTGGGGGAGTTGTGTGAAAGGTGGGAACAGGGCATATGAGGACTCCATACCTTTGGGTTAAAGTGTCCTCATGTGGTTTCCAAAGTCGTATCCAGGCCCTCCTGACCTCTCTCCTGGCCTCTCTGAAACCCAAGCCCTGACTGGTCTCTCCAATCAACACTGGCAAGTTGGACCCAATGGCTACTTGATCTAGGCCTCTTGCCATCTTACCTGGATGCATTCTCCAAGCAGTAACCAACCAGTAACACCGTACCCCACCTAAGCTGTACCCTTGCTAATTTAAAGCGAGGTGATTTCAGAGGACCAGGAAGCATCAGAGGCAAGCCCCGGAGAAGGTAAGAGAGTGAGGCTTTAGAGCAGTGGTTCTCAACCTGTGGGTTACGACCCACAGGAACGCGGCATTAGGAAGGTTGAGACCACTGCTTTAGAGTGACAATGGAAGCACCCGGGTTAGCACTGAAGGCCTGCCAGTTCAAAGAAGAGTACTCCCAGCAATTTCAAGTTGAAGTTAAGACAATGAAATATTTAACTCCAAGTGGATGCAGCCCCAGAATCCTAGGTTTTCTTACTAACTTGTTTATCTTTGGGTGATGCATTTTACCAGTGTCACAAAGTCCCCATGCAGGTCAGATCTGAGTCCACATTCATTGTGTGAAGCAACTCCCACCCCAACGTGACCATTTGTAGGGCAAATCGCCGAGCATATATTACTTGGAGATTTATACTGATCAGCTTGTGCTCAAGGGGAGAATTAAAAACACACAGAAATCTCTTCTAAAACACAAGGACCACAAATTGGCAGACTTCTTAGGGTGTGAGCCAAGCTCTTCTCTGAAAACTTCTCAGTGCATTCGTAAGGGATGGTTCATGTCGGACTCTGATTACCTTGGCTGCAGTGAGGGGTTGCTGTGAAGGTCAGACTTCCCTGGGAGCAGTAGGATGAGGCCAGAGGAAGGACCCCGGGAGGCCATCGATTCCCTCATCATTATGGGGCAAGGCAGTTGTCATCTATGAGAGTCCAAGATCCATTAGCGATAATGCAGTCAAAATGGAATCTCAGAATGGTTCAAGCCCAATGCAAGAGCAGAATCTGTGAATTAAGAGATTGAGTCATCCTTTCTAAGCATAGAAAAAAATATATCAATTTATAGACTGTTACCTCGGAACCTGAAAGGGAGTTCAGAGAAACAGAAAAAGGAGGGATTTACAGAAGCTGAAGTTGGCTTGTATTTTGCCTTGTTATTTCCAATGATATTAATGCTATTTCTTAAGTAATATTACCACAAGCCAAGCACTGGTTTAAACATTTTACATATATTAACTCATTTAATCTGACCACTATCTGACCACCTCACCAATGTAACAAACAGGCTGCTCACTCCTCAAGGCCTCTCCTTGATTTCTGCCCTTTATGGTACAATGCTTTAGGGACTGGTGGATGACCTGGCTCATGTGATGTAAGAAATAACTTAGTCATTAGCCTCTAGTGAACACTTTCTCTCATGAACTTCTAGATAAAGATGTTGACATTGGTTCAATGCAAATCTGTCCATAAGGAATAACAACCCTTCACATTAAAAAAAAAAGTCTGTTAAATATCAACTATGTGTCAGGCACTGGCATAAACATTATTTCATTCAACTCTTCCAGTCCTATGAGGCAGGTGGTATTTGGTGGAAACCAAGGCTACAGAGACCAAGAAACTCAAGTTCTCCCAGTTAAAAAGTGGTGATTCCAGAATTTGAGCCCAAATCTCAGCTCTAACAATACCCAACAGCTTCCTTCTACTTTTACTGCCTTGGCACTATGTTCACAGTTTTTCATTTATTACTACTTCATTATGTATTCTTCAATAAATAATAGCTTTTAAAAAGCGTAACCACAGGGGCGGTGCCCATAGCTCAGTGGGTAGGCACCGGCCACAAACACCCAGGTTGGCGGGTTCAAACATGGCCTGGGCCAGCTAAAACAGTGACAACTTCAACAACAACAACAACAAAATGGCCAGGCATTGTGGCAGGCACCTATAGTCCCAGTTACTTGGGAGGCTGAGGCAAGAGAATCACTTAAGCCCAAGAGTTTGAGGTTGCCGTGAGCGGTGATGCCATAGCACTCTACCCAGGGTGACAGCTTGAGACTCTATCTCAAAAAAAAAAAAAAAAGAAAGAAAGAAAGACCAACAGTACACTTAACACACCCACCAAAATTAACAATAATTCACAATAAAGCCCATGTCCCATTTTGCTTGGTTGTCTCAAATGTTTCTTTTCAAATTTGTTTGTTCAAATGAATATCCAAACAAGAACTGTACACTACATTTGACTGATATGTCTTTAATTTAAAAAAAAATTTTATCTATAATTTTTCCACTTGTCTTTAAAAATGAACAAAGTTATTTCTGAATTAGATTGGGTCATTTGACCTGTAGAACTTCCCATATACTCAATCTTCCTGATTACTCATGGTTTCATTTAATGTGTTCTTCTATGTCATATCTGCTATGAATTGGAAGTTTGTTGGTTACATTCAGGCTCTTTGTTTTTTTAGTGTGGGCTGGGGGAAAATAATACTCCATAAGGATATTTCATAGGTGATCCATATTTTCTTTTGTGTCACATCTTGACACACATAATATCTAGTAGATTTTAACCTTAATGTCTGGGTTCAGATGGCATCAACCTGACCCATACATTATAGGAACTCCCCCTCCACCTTTAACTTAAAGGCTTTAGCATCATGGCTATTGCCTTATTTCTTTAGGGTTTGTGAACTGGTTATTTTCCAATTTTTTCATACTGACTGAATTTACTGTTTGTGTTTCTTCAATAAAGAATTAAGTAGCAACTAATTGATTGCCAGGAGGTCTAGTTTGTATAAAAAAGGCAGGATAATTACTTGATTCTTTTTCTTTATTTGTCAAGTTTCAGAATAATGAGTTGGTGAGCTAATAACTTCCAAAGGTAACTAAGGAGGTTTTATCTATTACAGCATTAGGGGAAGACAGGAACGGGGCAATGAGGAGTATTACGAATCCAGGGACATTTAATATATTTAAATTATTTCAATCTATTGATGTAATTTTTTTAATGTTCAAAATCATCTCATCTTTAGTCAATGAGACGCCCTTAAAGCTGGATACCACAACATTTGAATATGCTCACATTAATCTTGACAGCCTCCTTGCTTTGGGGCATGTATGATAAGATGTTCCTGCTCAAGGAACCCTTGTTCCATTCAATGGGAAATGACATCTAGAGACCACAACCTGCGAACTAAGGGATTTACTGTTTTTAAGTTATTGTTGCTTTTAAATCTAAGAAATATTATTTTTAATAGTAATATTTTCAATTTCAATTTAAAATTACAGGATTTAATTTAAACTTACAATTTATATTTCTGTTTTTTTCTCCTTACACTGTAAGTCCTAACAATATCAGACAAATATATTTGCTCTTTCTTGTTTTCTGATTTCAAAATAACAATATCAACATTGTCACCTACAATAAGACCAGTGAACGCAGAGAAAGATTTGTTGACATCTCTGTGTTTCTTTTCGTCCTTGAGAAAGATAGAGATATGTAGTGAAAACATTATGATTTTAAGTCATTTGGAATAAGCCTCTGCTGTGTGGTCATACCAACAACCAGACATATAATTAGACTCTTTCTTCTTTTTCAGTTTGTTGTCCATGTAGGAGGAATTCTTTTCATTTAGGTAATTGACAATTATATAAAACATTTTTTACTAATTCCAAAATTCAGTTATAAAATAAGGTTCATTCGGGGAGGTATTGCTCCCCCTCTACTTCATTCTTTCCCATTCTCTCCTGCCCCAGTGGAAACTTACTTCCATTGTGTGTCTATGAGATCAATGACCTGACACTATAGCTCCAAAGCTAGGACAAAATGGAGGAATAGTTCCCCATGTGTAGAATGCAGAGCCTCAGGCAACAGTGTAGTTGGGCACAAGGCCACTTTAGGCTTTAGTTGCCAAAGCCTAACTGCCTCTTCTCCACCAAGGCATTCACTCCTTCATTCACCCATTCATTTGTGTGTTTAGTGCAGCAGGTGGTTCCCAGGGGTACAGAGATAAGTAAACACCCACCCTGTTCCCTGGGTATGGAGACAGACTACTTGGAAACAATGTGGTAAGAGCTGTGATGGGTTACCATGACCAAGATTGTCAGGGTGGAGCTGAGAAGAAACTTAACCCAGATCGCATGTCGGGTGTGGAGGGCACCATAAAAGATTTCCTTGTGGGAGTGGTACCAGGATGGAGAGTTAGGAACAAGGAAGTATTGATTGAGCTAAGGTTGGAAAGGGTAGAAGATGAGAAGGGAGGGGGAGGAAATAGCACAAATTAGACCCAAAGGTATGGACAAGCCAGGAGTCTGTAGGGAGTGATGAGTGGTTTGCTGTTTGGGTCAAGACAAGAAATAAGAAGAGGTCAGACTGGTAGGCAGTGAGGGATGAGATCTCAGAGGGCTCGGGGACAGGGTCTTCCCAGCTGCCAGGCTTAGAGAGTTCCCTACCACAGGGAGCTCCCAGGAGCAGGCTAGGCCATACTCAAGGGATGCACTGGCTGCACGACAGAGGCCAGATTATCCTCCTGGCCTACTGCTCTACGTCAGGTCTCATCCAGAGCACTGGAGGTGCTGGCATGTCCTGGCTGCCCACTCTGCAGTCCGTTACTCTGTGGGTAGGGAGGGCATGTCCATTCCAATCTTATCTAGCTCAAATACAAACTGGGAGTAAGATGGGGGAAAAAACAGAAAAAGAAAGACACCAGCAAGATACAATTCTAACTCACTGCTTTTCAAACTTTGGGTGGTCGCTCTCAGTAATAAATACAGGTGCATTTTACATAGTGATCTTATTCAAATACACACACCCATTCACAATCACATGTATCTAAGTGAAACTAAAACTTAATGAAAGAATATTTGCATAACAAAGATATTTGTACCAGAATGTTTATTGCAGCCCAATTTATAATTGCTAAGTCATGGAAAAAGTCCAACTGCCCATCGATCCCATGAATGGATTAATAAATTGTGGTATATTTACACCATGGAATATTATACAGCCTTAAAGAAAGATGGAGACTTTACCTCTTTCATGTTTACATGGATGGAGCTGGAACATATTCTTCTTAGTAAAGTATCTCAAGAATGGAAGGAAAAGTATCCATTGTACTCAGCCCTACTATGTGAAACCAATTTATGACTTTTATATGAAAGCTATAGCCCAGTTATAACCTAAGAATATGAGGAAGGAGGAAAGGGTGGGGAGGGATGGGGGGATGGGGGGATGGGTGGAGGGAGGGTGATTGGTGGGATCACACCTATGGTGCAACTTACAAGGGTACATGTGAAATATACTAAATGTAGAATATAAATGTCTTAACACATCAACGAAGAAAATGCCAGGAAGGCTATGTTAACCACTGTGATGAAAATATGTCAAATGGTGGCTGAATCCAAGATGGCAGCCTAGTAACAGCCTCCCTGCAACAGGGCACAGTGAGTTTGGGGAGATAAGACTCCAGGCATCTCTGGCTGGTGGGATCTTCCTAGAATCATCCCTTTGAGGAGACAGGGAGTCAGCAAGGGACTTCTGGACTCCAAGAGGAGGACAAAAACAGTGGAAAACTAGCAAGTGGTTGCATCTGTTTGATCGACCTAATCCCGCCAGCAGCCATAAGTACAAGCAGCAGTGAGACTGCAAACTAGAAAGGCCTTACCTGTGAAATGTTTCAGTGTTTTTGGACTTGGCACTCAGTTAAACTGCCTTTGGGGAGAGCTTGAGCAGGAGTGCTGAGAACTTTGGGCATTGTCTAGGGCCCCAGACTGAAACGTTGAGCCAGACGGAGCTAATAGTGTTCAGCCATGGGCCACAGGGAGCCATTGTGAGAGAACTGCCCTGGCAAGCTCCGCCCTCAGGGTCACAGAGCAAGGATTGGGTGGGAGCTAGTAACCTAGTGACTGAGCAGCCTAAAGGTGGGGACTGAGCTGCCTTACAGCCTTAACCCTCAGGGGCAGAATGAGACGGGTTTTGGCACAATGGACCCTCGAGCTGTTGCCCTGGCTAGAGTGCCATGGTGTCACAGCTCATAGCAACCTCAAACTCCAGGGGTTGGCACTGCCCGGACCCCCATAAGAGCTGTGCCATGACCCCCAACTTGCGACCCATACCCACCAGGCCTCTGCATGCCCTGACCAGGAACTGTGTGAGCCGCACAACCCTGCGTCCTCCCTCCTGTACTCTGCCTGCCTCCACACCAGCCCGCTTATCAGGCCAGGGACTCTGGCAGCCGCGTGCCCTATGGAGCCCTCCCTGCCGCTGCACATAGCCCTTCTCCTGGCCAGAGTCTGCTGAAGCCTTGGGCTCTCTGTGCAAAAGTCACTGGGCGCCAGGCACTCACAGAACTGTATGCACCACCTCTCACCCTGTTGCTGGACCCGGGTGTGTCACACTTCGAAGCTGCTTCCACAACCAGAACTCCCCAGCTGGGGGAGCCTCAGAGGAACTACAAGGGCTACTCCCTACAAAGATCCAGTAACAATAGAGTGATCCCGCAGGAGTCTAATCTTGGAGAAACACTTCCCCAACTCTGAGGATGGCCAGAGGCAACGGTGAAAAAAAATCATGAGGTGAAATCAACAGAAAAACTCTGGCAATATGAATAGTCAGAGTATATCAACTCCCCCAAGGATCAATGGGGCAGACACAGCACAAGATCCCATGCACAAACAGATAGCTGAGATGTCAGAAATCGAATTCAGAATCTGTATAGCAAATAAGATCGAATTAGAATTCCAAGCAGTAACCCAAAAGATGTCTCAAGAATTCAATGAATTCAAAGACCAAATGATGAAAGAGTTTGACACATTGAACAAGAAGTTGCATTCCTCAAAAATCTGAGAAACACAGTAGAATCCCTCAGTAACAGAATGGAGCAAGCAGAAGAAAGGATTTCTGACATTGAAGACAAAGCTTTTGAATGCTCCCAAACTCTGAAAGAGGAATAGAAATGGAGGGCAAAAACAGATCACTCTCTCAGAGAGCTCTGGGATAATTCAAAGAAAACCAATATTCATCTTATAGAGATCTCCAAAAGTGACAAAGTGGCTTCACAAGGCACAGAGTCTCTTCTCCATGAGATTATGAAGGAGAACTTTCCAGACATGCCAAGAGATTCTGAAATTCAGATAGCAGACAGTTTTAGAACTCCAGCACACTCAACCCAAATAGAACATCCCCCAGACACATCATAATCAACTTCACTAAAGATAATATGAAGGAGCAAATTCTGAAAGCAGCCAGACGAAAGAAAACCATCACCTACAAGGGCAAAAATATTAGAATAACTTCAGATTTCTCTGCTAAAACCTTTCAAGCTAGAAGAGGAGGGTCAGCGACTTTTAATCTCCTAAAACAAAATAACTTTCAACCCAGGATCCTGTACCCAGCTAAACTGAGTTTCATTTATGACAGAGAAATTGAATACTTCAATGACATTCACATGTTGAAGAAATTTGCCATAACTAAACCAGCTCTCCAGACCTATCCTTCATAAAGACCAGTGTAACCCTCCACCACAAAAGTAAACCCACCCAGAAAATTTTGATCAAATTCCAACATCCACAGTCACAAAAGGATTAAAAATGTCCACCAGACTCTCAAAAGGCTTATCAATATTCTCAATTCATGTGAATGGTTTAAATTGTCCTCTAAAGAGGCACAGGTTGGCTGACTGGATACAAAAAGTCAAGCCAGATATCTGCTGCATACAAGAATCGCATTTTACATTAAAAGACAAATATAGACTCAAGGTGAAGGGATGGTCATCTTTACTCCAGGCAAATGGAAAGCAGAAAAAAGCAGGCGTTGCAATCCTGTTCGCAGATGCAATAGGCTTTAAACCAACCAAAATAATTAAGGATAAGGATGGACACTTCATATTTGTTAAAGGTAATACTCAATATAATGAGATTTCAATTATTAATATTTATGCACCCAACCAGAATGCAGCTCAATTTATAAGAGAAACTCTAACAGACATGAGCAACTTGATTTCCTCCAGTTCCATAGATGTTGGAGATTTTAACACCCCTTTAGCAATGCTGGACAGATTCTCCAAAAAGAAGCTAAGCAAAGAAATTTTAGATTAAAAGTTAAACATTCAACATCTAGACTTAACAGACATCTACAGAACATTTCATCCCAACAAAACTGAATACACATTCTTCTTATCAGCCCACAGAAAATTTTCCAAAATTGACCACATCCTAGGCCACAAATCTAACCGCAGCAAATTTTTAAAAATAGAAATCATTCCTTGCATCTTCTCAGACCATCATGGAATAAAAGTTGAACTCAATAACAACAGAAACCTGCATACCCATACAAAAACATAGAAGCTAAACAACCTTATGCTGAAGGATACATGGGTTATAGACGAGATTAAGAAGGAAATCACCAAATTTTTGGAACAAAACAACAATCAAGACAAGAATTGCCAGAACCTCTGGGATACTGCAAAAGGCAATCCTAAGAGGGAAATTTATAGCACTGCAAGCCTTCCTCAAGAAAATGGAAAGAGAGAAAGTTAATAACTTAATGGAACATCTCAAGCAACTGGAGAAAGCAGAACACTTCAATCTCAAACCCAGCAGAAGAAAAGAAATAACCAAAATCAGAGCAGAATTAAATGAAATTGAAAACAAAAGA
>CAUYPK010112354.1:0-19718 GCA_963574355.1 Loris lydekkerianus
AGTTCGACTACACGCTCAGAGATCTCTCCTCAGAGGTCCCTCCTCAGAAGCAGCATAACAAAATCCAAACTTGGCAAAGAGCCACAGTATACAAAATAATGATAAGAGGCAAAGAGCCGAAATTCATTTTGGCCGGGAGCCGTATGCGGCCGCGTGTTCGCCACCCCTGTATAGAATAACAAATTCATAAGTGTGTTATAGATGACATGTGCTGACTCCGACAAAGGACCTTTGGGCATCTCTGGGCCAGACTGCCTGCTCAGGTGGAAGCTGTAGAATGAATGACCTTCAACATTGTAAGAAAGGTCTGGATCACTGGCTCCCAAGTTCACGAGGATGAGTTAACCAAAACCGAAATCAATGAAGGTACATCTGCATCACATATAAAGACCCCAGTCCAAAGAACCCTGTGCCAGTTTGACTCTGCTTTTCCCAAACATCCCCAAATCTTGTGATGTGGGTGTGAGCATTACTATTGTGAGGGGTTCAGCGGCCAGGATTCACATTCAAGCTTTGCACCCACTCTCTGAAAAGATGGTCTTGAATGAATTTGCTTCACAAAGCCTAGTTTTCTGTTCTACTGTTTCTCTTTGTTGAAACAGGAATAATGATCTTCAGTTCATAGGGTTGCTGTAGAAGTAAATGTAAATCACCAAGTTAGCATTTAATAAACATACTACCTCTCACCAGAACTGGAAGAGGGCAGAAGCTGAAATGACAAGAGACTATGAGAAAGGGGCCCAATAATTGACGCAGCTTCGTCAGGAGTGAGGCTGGCAGCACCCCAATCCACAGCCCACGCCCCTAGGCTCTGACCATACCTGTAGTAACCTGCTTCCTGCGAGCACCATTCGGGGAACAACCGAGAGTAATGTCAAAATACACTTGGCTGTGTCATGCTACCCCCCCCTCCATCCCCCTGTGTAATATGACACAACATAAATTTAAATTACACAGTGTGTTTCAGCTGAGAAAACCCCTGAGTAATTAGCAGCTAATGCAATCCAGGGGGACACACGGTGACTCCCAGGGTCGTCAGCTTTTATGCCCACGTGGAGGGCAGCTCCTTTATGTAAATTCAAAAAGACAATTACTACAGGAAACAAATGAAGCAGGTATTGGTTACGGCAGGGACGAGGAGGGGTGCGGTTTTGAATGCACAAAGCAGCCTGGCAACATGTAGCAAATGCCAAGAGGGACAAGTGTGAACTGGAGGCTCGGCCCTTCTAACACCTTCCCCTACCCAGACGAAGAAGGTGCTTGAGCTTACAGGAGCTTTCCTGGTCCCCTCTTTAAACAGAAGCGAAGTCACAGTGCTAATTGGCTTCATCATCAACACAGGGAATAAATTACGCTGAAGGACAGGCTTTCAGGCGTTTGGTCACCACTGGGCCCAGATGCTGCGCCTAAAGGCGTGGGGTTCAGCAGCCGCAGGCTCCCTGAGTCCCCCTAACCTCACAGATGAACCAGGGAGTGGAGGGAGCAGACTGGCTAATTGAAAAGGGGGAGCACTTTACAAACACCATTACATGAAATGTGAGAAGTGTAATGTGGCGGGAACCAGGCAGCACCTGGTGTCAGCGCTAATTGTGTTGTAGGTGGCATGTTAGACCAGCGCTTAGGATGAACCGGGGCCCAAGCACTTGCCTTGCAGGTGCCACATCCTCTGACAAAGGGCTTGGATGACTGGATGGACCAGTCCGGTGGCAGCATCCCCCAGGAATCAGGTTCCACTCAAATGAATGCATGCATGGATGACAGGCCTTTATCTTGCAATTGCAGGGCTGGAACAAGAGTCCTTTTTGCTACCTACGCAGCAATGTCTGGTTAAAAGAGTAAAGAGGAATTCAAGGAGTGTATTGGTTTTTAGTATGTTTGAAGAAAAAGAATTTTGAAAGGAAAGAAAAAGAAGGAAGGAAAAGAGAAACAATAAAAAGAAAAACAACAGAAACAAAAAAGTAAAAGAAAGCAAGCAAGGTAGAAAGAATGAGTGTTGTATTTAGGAAGTTTTTGAGATTTTTAAATTAGAGTCAGTCCTATTTTCTATAAGACCAAATAATAGCCATAAATATCCCTCTTTTCATCATTAATAGTTTTACAAACAGGCCTGGGAAATAAAGACAAATATCCACAGAAGAAATTAATTCAATTCTCAGGGAACACTGGTGCTTGGATACCCCAATATTCCATTTATTTCAAATCCTAATGTAATTTGCCCATGTCCTTGTTTATTCAGGGTTACTTTCTGGAAAATTAGCATTCAGTCAAAAATACATATTTACAGAGGCAGTTATCAGATTCAGAAGGAAAATTTCATCTAGTCTTTAATTAGTAACAACGCATGGTCTCTGATAGACGTCCTGTGATAAACGAACAGAAGTCCTAAATAATTGTAAAAATAGACCAAAATTTACACGAAGAATAAATAATACAATATATATTTTGGCTAGTCCTAATTTTCTAATAACCTTATCCTGGAAATGAGAAAAGCCTGTACATTCTAGCAAGTATAGTTTTAGATATA
Source organism: Loris lydekkerianus (assembly GCA_963574355.1). Lineage (NCBI taxonomy): Eukaryota > Metazoa > Chordata > Mammalia > Primates > Lorisidae > Loris > Loris lydekkerianus. The sequence goes on from CAUYPK010112354.1 coordinate 2,525, forward strand.
AATCAAAGATATACCTAAACATAAAACAGTTTCAATGGATATGATAGACAATGTAGTTAAATGATGAGGGGTTCGGGGGTGAGATATTAAGAGTTTTCTCCCCCATCTGTAATACTGTGTGACCTCAGCTCATAACTTAACCTTTCTGAGGTTTGGCACCTTCACCAGGAGATTGTGAACAGTAATGTTCCTTTTATAAGTTTAGAAGGAGGATTAAAGAAAAGAAGTATAAAGCGTGGAGCACAGTGTCTTGCATGCAGTCAACATGCAGTTGTTTGCTTTTTTAATTAGTTTAGAAGTAGCATTATTGTTTAGAAGGAAAGTGAATACCCTTGGCTTTTTAAAGAAACATATTCAAAAATACCCTTACAAAGGACTAAATGCACTAATACATTCTTCTAAGCTTCAAGCAACAAATACAAATGACAATATCTCTCATTTGCCTCAAAATAATGTAAATTCCATAAGCAGACGTGAGACTTACCCCAAAGTGGATCTATATCGAGTGCTTATCCCCAGGGATATAGTGTATACGTAACTGGATGCATCTGTTACTGTTGTAATTGGAAAAAAAAGAAAGCAGGCTCACTGCCTGTGGCTTCAGCGGCTAAGGTACCAGCCATATACACCTGAGCTGGCGGGTTTGAATCCAGCCTGGCCCGCCAAACAACAATGACCCGTGAACAAAAAAAAAAAAAAAAAAAAAAAACATAGCCAGCCATTGTGGCAGGTGCCTGTAATCCCAGCTACTTGGGAGGTGAAGGCAGGAGAATCGTTTGTGCTCAGGAGTTGGAGGTTGCTGTTGCTGTTGCTGTGAGCTGTGATGCCACAGCACTCTACCCAGGGCGAAAGCTTGAGGCGCTGTCTCAAAAGAAAAAAGGAAAGCCACCGTTATGCAGAAGGAAGCTGGGGCTCTCTGCATTGTCAATGAGATAGAATCAGAATGACATTTCCAGTATAATATTAGCCAATTATATGTTGGAAATATGTTTGTGCTGCTCTGAACCACCTGTCATGTGCCTGGGTTCCTCAACAGGAACAGGAGGCGGTCTCCAAAAAGAAAAGAAAAGAAAAAAAATGGGAAAAGTGTGGATATAAAAGCAAGATTGGCTGAAAACAGCAGCACTCAGAAAAAAAGTTCCTGCTAAAGACGCTGCTGAACAGTTTTATAGAGAATTACAATGGTTGCTCACTCTCTGCATCAAGGTTCTTATTTTGAAGAAAATTTTACAGATGCCCTGCTGACAGCTTAATGAAGGAATGCTACAAATCATTTCAGAGGCAACAAGGGGTGCTAAACTAGCCTCTTGCAATGCTGCCACCAAAAAAAAAGAAAAAAAGAAAAAAAAGAAAAAGAAAAGAAAAAAAGTGGATGTTCTCCCAATGAGGTTTTTCAAAAATGAATTATGCCATTAAGTGCCAAGAAGAAAATTAGCTATGAGCTTTTAAATTTAAAATGATCCCCTTTTTAATTGTAAAACAGTGGCACTTAACTGCTATTGATCCTGCTGAGACACATTAGGGAACAGGGTCACCATAACTGTTAATATTCACTGCTTAGTGAAAGAGCATCAAAGGACATTTTAATGTCACAGACTTTCTCAGGGAGTTTTTAAAGAAGGCTTGAATCAGCCAGCCTATGAATGAAAAGGACATGAGGTAGACAAATGTAGAAACAAATGTGATAGCAATTTTCTGCTAATCAAATCATAACTCAAGATTGATTTTTTTTGGCAAAAGTTTATGGTCATATAGATTTCCAAGGCTGGTCGACATTTAAAAGTCAGAGTATATATTTTCTATAGACTAGGACTTTTGAGATGATCATCCAAAAGGGAATTTTTGTTTATTTTTGAACATATAAGTGTAAGAGAGAGTTTCCCTTCCAGGGAAGACCATTCCACTTTTGCATCCTTCGGTAATAAGGAATGTGAAATGTCAATGACATTTTATTCAGCACATAAAGTCTGTCCTACTTTTCTGAAACTTTTAGACAATGAACTGTAGGTGAGTGTTCAGTATTTTAAAGGGAAAAGTTACATTTTTGAAAATTACATTTTCTCAGGAGGTTTTTCTCTCTTTTTTTTTACTTTTCAGGATTTGAAAATACTGAATTAGTGGTATTGTCAACTTCTAGAGAGCTGAGAATCCAAAGCCCCCCTGTTAAAGCAAAAGAGAAATTTTTAAGAGATAAATGTATATCTTACAGGACTTAAATAAAAAACCTGTGGTAATCTGGGTTTCTGACAAAATCAGTCGTTTGCCTTAAAATGTACATTGCTCGCTAAGTCAAGACACTGTTGGTAAAATAGTGTTATTATTCGTTGGTCTCTAGCTCAAAAATATATCTTGATTGGCTACAAAAACACTTTTTAGGGTCTAAGTTTTTTACAAACAAAATCTTACAGAAATTGCAAAATAGAAGGGAAATTAACAAAGGAAATAAATGGTTTCCTTTAAATTTTTATTCTTTATAAAAAAAAGTGATTGATTGTGATATTACTGAGATGTTTTAAATTTTCATTCATTTATTTTTTTGAGACACAGTCTCACTATGCCTCCCTCCATAGAGTGCCATTGTGATACTACTGAGTTGTTTTAAATTTTCATTCTTTTTTTTTTTTGAGACACAGTCTCACTATGCCGCCCTCCATAGAGTGCCATTGTGATACTACTGAGTTGTTTTAAATTTTCATTCTTTTTTTTTTTTGAGACACAGTCTCACTATGCCACCCTCCATAAAGTGCTGTGGCGTCACAGCTCACAGCAACCTCCAACTCTTGGGCTTAAGCAATACTCTTGCCTCAGCCTCCCAAGTAGCTGGGACCACAGGTGCCACAATGCCCTTGTTTTTGTTGCAGTTGTCATTGTTGTTTATCTAGCCCAAGCCAGGTTTGAACCCGTCAGCCTCAGTGTATGTGGCTGACACCGTAACCACTGTGCTATGGGCACCAAGTCTAAATTTTCATTCCGGTTTTTTTTTTTTTTTTTTTTTCTTTTTGCAGTTTTTGGCCGGGGCTAGGTTTGAACCTACCACCTCCGGCATATGGGGTTGGCACTCTACTCAGCTGAGCCACAGGCGCTGCCCTAAATTTTCATTCTTTATAAGAATGAAACCCAAGTGACCACCAATACCTGAATGGATTAGTAAAATGTGGTATATGCATACTATAGAATACTACTCAGCCATAAAAAATAGTGGTGATCTGGTATCTTTTGTTACAACCTGGATGGAACTGGAAACCATTCTTCTAAGTGAAACATCACAAGAATGGAGAAGCAAAAACATGTAGTCAATACCAAATTGGAACTAACCAATCAATACATGTGGAAGTAAATCTCAAAGAAAACTAAGTTGGGGGAAGTGGAGGAAAGGGTATGGGTAAATTCACACCTATTTGGTACAGTGAGCACTATCTGGAGGAAGGGCACACTTACAGGTACAACTCCATCTGTACACAAAGTATGTATACATAACATGTGTACCCCTAACATTCTGGATTTTTTTAAGTGATGTAAAAAAATGTTGGTTTTACTAGAATATGAGACCCTTTAAAATTCATGCCAATTCTATATCAAAATATAAACTGTTCTTACCAAATTCATCTTCTCAAATAATCACATTATCTTTACCTATGTTTTTACTCATCTCTAAATTTCTTCCTCTTAATGAGCTGTTAATTTCTCTCTGCCTATCCTGGTCTCACTGTCCTTAGAGATTCATGAATATTTATAAAGATTCATGAAAGTTGTGTTTTTCATTCACCAACCCAAATGTGCCCCTTCCTTTTTGAAATTTTGGCAAGATCTCTTATCAGAGAGTTTCATTCAGCCTTTACACAGTAAGGCACCAAACAACTTTTCAAAATAAATACATAAATCACATCTACAGACAGTTTTTGATGTGTCATTTTCTATGGTTTTTGCAATGATTAGTATGTATATAAGAGGTCTGACAAATAGGTTCTCAAACCCATCCTAAGAGAGATGGTACACACCTCAATACTGAACCTATGGTCCCTTTGATGTATTTCCCTTGGGGAGTTATACTCTTACACCAGTACCTAGTCCACCCTTCAGAGCAATTTTGGAAGTCTTTTTCTGGAATGGCCATTATTGCTGTCATCATATTACCCTTGATATCCTGAATGTCATTAAAATGTCTTCTTTTGGCTTGGTGCCTGTAGCTCAGTGGCTAGGGCGCCAGCCAAATACACCAGGGCTGGTGGGTTCAACCTGCCTGGGCCTGCCAAACAACTATGACAACTACAAAAAAAAAAATACCCGGGCATTGTGGCAGGTGCCTGTATTCCCGGCTACTTGGGAGGCTGAGGCAAGAGAACCACTTAAGCCCAAGAGTTTGAGGTTTTCATGAGCTGTGATGCCACAGTACTCTACAGAGGGTGACATAGTGATACTCTGTCTCCCAAAAAAAGTCTTCTTTCAATGTTTTTCTTTATCTTGGATAAATATATATATATATATATTGGGGGCCAAGTCAGGACTACAGAGAATGTTCCAACATGGTTATTTGTTTACTGACTGAAAATTCCCTCACCAACAATGCTCTGTGAACTACTACATTGTCACAATGTAGGTAGGGGCCACAAGTTGTTGGCCAAGATTTTCAGTTAAGATATTCCTGTTTCATTACCAACTTTTATTTGATCCACTATGCTTCTCACAGTCACCCTATGCTTTTGACACATAATTTCATGGATTTTTTTTCAATGTTTTCATCAATTCTGCTTGTTACTGGCTGTGCTGACCTCTCTTCATCAATGAAACTTTCTCTTCCCTCACAAAAACTTTTAATCCATTTGTATACGTTTGTGTTCTTTATGGTATTGGTCCATAAACTTGGACTAATATGTCCCTGATTTCACTTCCACTTTTTCTCAGTTTAACAAGAAACTTAATGTTTGTTCATTTCTCTAATTCAAGCTCTGATATTCTAGCAACAACACACAAAACACACAATAAAAATAAGAAATGCCACTCAGCAAGACACCACCATACATCATCATGAACACAATTGTGATATACCAAGGTTATAAAAGTCTTACCAAGTTGTTTGTACAGTGCGGCCAACATAAGTGCATAGTGACAAGTTCAAGAATTTGTCAGACCTTGTATGTATTTGAATGCATATGGATATTTGTACATGTATATGAATATGTGAATATATATATATACCACACACCAACTAGAATAGACTATAAACTCACTGAAGGCAATTCCTGTATTACATTTCTAATTTTGATAACATAGTTAGCATGTATATACCAAGTGGTTAATGGGGAGGAAAAGGAAAGAAAAGATGACATATAACATTCAGTAGAAAGAGATCCAAGATAGACATTGGAAATCCAAGGTCCAATTACGTCATTGATTTCTAAGATATTTGACCTCTAAAATAAAGAAAAACTTAACTGCCCTGTTTGTGTCATATGATTATTATGAAGATATACATGTTTTATGAAGTAAAATAAAGAAGAATTTGTATTAATAGATATAAAGAAATTAATCATAGGAAAAATTTTAACAATAGTCCAGAATATTTATACTTTGCTTTCTAAGCACCAAGCCTAGTTTAAAATAATTATAGTTGTGTGATACAAATAGGATCACAGTGAAAGCTTTCAGCAAAAATTTAAGAACCAAGCTTCTAAACTTCTGTAGCAGTTCTAGCCAGAACAAGATATAAAATGTACAATTTCTTAATTTTGGTGATAATAAACCAATATTTTCAGAAGAAGCTAAATGTAAATATATTAAAATTTATTTATAAAGTACACTTTTAAAAAATCTTCAGAAATATATCTATGGTTAATGAAAATAATTTTTAAAAAGAACTAAAGGAACCTGGGCACCAATAGCCCAGTGGTTAGGGTGCTGGCCCTATGCTCAGGGGCTGGTGGGTTGGAACCCGGCCCGGGCCTGCTAAACAAACAAACAAAAAATAGATGGGCATTGTAGCAGGCACCTGTAGTCCCAGCTACTAGGGAGGCTGAGGCAAGAGACTCACTTGAGCCCAATCATTTGAGGTTGCTGTGAGCTATGATGCTACGGGACTCTACCAAGGGTGGCAAAGTGAGACTCTGTCTCAATTAAAAAAAAAAAAAAAGAAAAGAACTAAGGGAACTCAATATAAAGACTCTGTCAAGTACTCTTTGGAATAAGAATAATTGAATAATTTACTCCAAGAGATTTTTCCCATTTAAGTTTTATATAACAGTTTATATTAAAAGCTATATTAAATATTCATAAATTAGGGCTTAACTTTACATATTCTTTACAAATCAATCATTAGTATTTTTTTTGTGTGTGTGGTTAGTAAACACTCAGAACATATTAGCCTATACAATAGCACGTTAAAGGGAATAGACCAAAATCTCTATTTTGTGTATTTTTGTATGCGAAATTCTAGTACATATAGCCTTACTTCTGGATTCCTTTTATAGAAAAAAAGTCATAGTTTGTTTTGCTGATGGAGTGGGGAAAGGCCAAAGTATGCATGGTCCTCACAGAGCAGGAAGAGGAGTTTATGGAGTGCTCTCTTCAGAGCGGTTATGGACACATTATAAATAAATCCTGGTCTTGGAGCTGTTGTCCCATGTGGATTACTAGGCACTAGTCTCAAGTTCATGAGACAGATGGATAAGCCAGGCAAGCAGCGTGTTCACCAAATTCAAGGTCATAAATCCCCAGTCTGTACATGTTCCTATTCTTGCTCTCACAACAATGAGGAGAGTGAGGTTCAGGCTTTGTGGAGCATGAAACTCACACATTTTAAGAGCCCTTCTTAAAGAAAGGAAAACAAATTTGTTACTAACACAAAATTAGCTATGAATAGAAGTAGTTATTTAGAATAACCAAAGAAATCATAACAAATTATTGTAGCTTGCAAATTTGGGACCTTTTTTTTCTGCATTAGCTTTAGACAGTTTGCTAGAAATTCTTCCAAAACAATGGTGCCCTATGCAAGTTGGCTTCCTCCTCCCCTGGACAGGCCTCAATTCCCAGCACCTCTCAACACTCACAGGAACCTAGGTGCAGGAGGTCCCCTAAATTTAAGCTTCATAGGCTATGCCGGAAATTTGCCTTTGTCACTGAGAATCCATAATGTGCCCTTGACTTATTACCTTTTATGGGTCCATATTCAGTTCAACTCATGCTAGAGACTAAGGCAACATTCTGTGAAAAAGAACATCTGTACTTTGAAATCGTTGCCTTCCAGTGAGAAAAAGAATGTTACTGTGGAATGGACTGTGATTCCTCCCCCATGCCTACCCTCCACTCCTTGCTTCTCTCAGAGGTACTGGGATGAGAATTCCAGTCTTCCCACTCTGTGGCTGGGTGGTTGTAATGCCTGTGTGCAGGGAGAAGGAATGATGTGTTCCCATCAACTCACAAATTGGTCATGTTATCAAAATCACAGATTAAATTTCCCTAAGTCTGGTAGTTTGGCACTATCCAGTAATCAAATGTGGCAGTTTTAGATCTAGTCATGGAGTTGCAGGTGTGAGTATATGAGATGTGACCTAAATCTATTCCCACTTCTCACATGAATCAGGAAGTCACAACACATCTCTGTCCATTCTGACAGTCAATAACATTGAATTTGCACCTCAGAAGTGAAACACTATTTAAAACATAATCAAGTTGCTTCAGAAGCTGACAGCCTAGAGAGTGGAAAATTGTGATAAGTGTGTGAATTGTCTACAGCCTTCCAAGCAGTGGAACTGAGAACATCAGAGTGGAGAGGTTTGGAAAGTCCCATCTTGCAGGTAGGTGGTGTGGTAAGATAGAAAGAGGGCAAACAAGAGGCAGTGATGAGATGCAGAACACCACAATTCAATGTCAGGTGGAAGGAGGGTTATCAGATTATGTACAGAATGCCCATTCACATTCAAAGTTCAGAAATATATTAGTAATTTAAGTTTCTCCCAACTATTTGATGGGATGTAGTCATAATAAAAAAAAATTATGTATCTAAAATTCAAATTTAACTTAGTGTGTGCTTGATTTGAATACTCCCTCCAAAACTCCTGTGGAAACTTAATTGCCATTGTGACTATACTAAGTGGTGGGAACATTAAGAGCTGACTAGGTCATAAGGACTCTCATGAATGAATTAGTGTGACTCTTGATGGAATGGGTTAGTTATTGTGGGAGGTTCAACCCATTTTTTTTTTTTTTTCTGTCACATGCTAATTGGCTCTTCTGCTTTCTGCCATGGATGCTTTGGCAGAAAGGCCTTCCCAGATGCAGCACCATGCTCTTGGACTTCCCAGGCACCAGAACCATGAGCCAAATAACTGTCTATTCCTTATACATTACCCGGTTTGTGCTGTGATATTTTCTGTTATAGCACTAGAAAACATACTAGTTAAGTGTCCTATATTTTATTTGTTAAATCTGTTAACAATAAGTGAAAAGGCAAATAAGAGGGAGACTCTAAATTAGCCAGGACTATTCAATAGCAAGAAATAAAAAACCATGCCAAACTACTTAAAATAAAAATAAATGTTGCACAAATATATTGTCAATTGATTTTTATAATGTTGTTAGTACAATTCATTTAGGGAAAAATAAAGGTGCTGGAACGTCTAAATATCCTTATGGAAAACAACAAAATTTTACCCTTATGCACAAAAACTTATTTGAGGTGAATCGATTATAGACCTAAGTATAAGTGCTAAAACTATAAATTCCCTGGAAGCAAACTTAAAAAAAATAATCTTCATGACATTGATGAGGTAAGCAGAGATTTCTGGCACTACAAAAAAGAGATCAAACATAAAAGAAACATTGATGGATTGGTAATTTTAGATTGAGTTCTTTGGAAGCAAAGGCCAAGATGATGATACTTGTGTGAGACAAATACGGAGTGCTTGCAAGAGACATCTGTAAGAAAGTAAGGGGGACAGATGAGCAGAGGAAGAAGCTCAGCTAAATGGAGCCAGCTGGAATCCAACCCCTGCCTGATCCCACAGGGAGTTGTAGTATACAAATAACACTTCAGAATTGTACCATATGGAGGTCAGGAGACAAGACTTTTGTACCCCCATATTAGCCAGTTACTTGTCTAAGCTGCTCCACAAGAAAGCATGGGCTCCCAGTTATTTCTAAATGAGATGGCTCCTAGTGGCTGAGGACAATTGTCCTGAGAAGGCTATTACCATAAGCCTTTAACAGACAACATTTGAGGAATAAGAGAATTATCAAGGTAGGGGGCCTGAGTTAGGCACCAATAATGTCTACTACCATTGGCCTTCATCAGTGTTAAAAACTTTCAAACATCAAAAGACATCCTAAAGAAAACTAATGGACAGCCTCATCTTTCAACTCATGAGATGATTCACAATGCATTAATTAACAAGAACTAAAATTCTAATGTGTCTGACAAAGAGCTCATATCCAGCACATAAAAAGACTTTACAAACCATTACAAAAAATACCAACAGCCCAAGATTTTAAAATGGCTAAAGGACTTTTAATGACAGAATGCCTGAAATTAAAAAGACCAATAACACCAAATATTAGCAAGCATGTATTGCTGGAGGAGTAGAAGATGATATAATCCATTTGAAAACTAGCAGTTTCTATTAACTATACACTTACTTCATGAGATAGGAATTGTACTACTAAGCATTTATATTGCACACAACTCAAAATAATATGCCCACAAAAACTTGTACAAAGATGTTAGAGTGTTTATATTTACTTTGTTCATAATCACCAAAACCCAAATATAGCTTGATATCAATCAGTAGGTAAGTAGATAAACAAATTGTAGCATATTCTTACATACAATACAATAAAACTCAGCATAAGTAAGCACTCACTACTCCTACATGTAACAATATATATTAATCTTAAAATGATATTGAGTGAAAGATAATAGACACAAAAGAATATAGACACAAAACTAATCAGGGGAGATAGAAATCAAATAATAGATGCTTTGGGGGTGGAGCAGGAGAATTGTTATAAAAGGCCATGGAGGAATTTTATTAGGTGTTGGAAATGTTTTATCTTGAAAGAGGTGTTGAGTTACCAGAATATATGCATTTGCCAAAATATATCAAACTGTATACTTTATATGTGACTATTATACATTAAAATGTCAGCTATATCTCCCATAGTTTGTATTAATTTATACATCTAGAATTCCAAGACCTGAATTGGTTTCAGGAGTATTTGAATCCAGGGCTACAGACAAGGTCATCAGCCCTGTCTCTCTTCTCTCTCCCCACTCCCCAACCCCATGCCTCTTCTTACTTCTGTTGACTTTATTTTGGATCTACATGGTCCACATAAACATAAGAAAGCTCTCTTAAGGCCTTCAGTGACCATATAATGATCCATAAGACTGAAATTACCCAGGGACTAAATCTTCATATTGACTAAATTTATTTGTGTAAGAAAAGAAGCTCAACAGATTGAAATTCTTACTTTAATTCAGCATCATAGCAAACTGGCCAGTCTGTTGATGTTGTTCTTGACAAACCAAATCTTAGAGTTATCATTAGGCATAGCTTATCTGATCAAGGAAGGCAAATGACCAATTTGGGGATTGGCCTCAGCTAGTTTAAGAAAATACATTTTATTTATGACTGTTCATTTATCTGGAAATTCATTGCTCTTTTTATAGAAGTCATGATAAGTCCTAAAAAATATCACAGCCAGACTTTTGAGACAGACACATTATTGATTTTGCTCTCTGAAGAGGCCACGTTGTGAGAATGGAACAGGGCTGAGCAGGAGAGGTGTTGACTCGGAGTTTCAGTCCAAGGCTGCATAATCAAAAAGTAAAGCTCTCTCTTTCACGCCAGGCCTTTTACACATGTGGTTTGACTTCTATAGGATTCTTTTCCTGCAAATGTTCAACAAGTCTTTCTATAAACCATTTGCCTGTGGTTTCCAAATAACATTGTCAGATAATTTTCTTCCTGGGCCTCAACCAGCTGGAAATAGGGTTTTTTTTCTTTTCTTTATGCATCCTTCTTTTTTTTCTTTTTTTTTTTTTTAACTAAAACCTAATTTCCTGTATTTTCTCTTTATATCTCTTAACTTAGAAAAATTAGCTTTTCTTAAATTCTGTGATGGTTGATTAATTTGGGGTGCCAATTTGCCTGGATTAAGGGATGCTCAGATGGCTGGTGAAGCTGGGCTTATTCTCAGTGCTTCTATAGGCATATAGGTATAATATGGCCCCTCTTCTGTCCTGGGAAAGGAAACCCAGGTGGTTTTGATTTTAACTAGATTGATTGGGCTGCCCAGGTGTGTTTGCGAGGGTGTTTCTGGAGGAGATTGGTGAGAGTCGACCAAACAGCCAGGGTCCTGAATGGAACAAAAAGTTAAAGAGCTGATATACTTTCTCTTTTAGAACTCAGATACCCTATTTCCCATCCTTGGACTCACAACAGCAGCCCTCCGAGCTACTGGGATTTTGGCCTTGGACTGAGGATTATACCATCAGTTTGGTTCCCTTGGTCTTAGGGCCTTGGGACTTGGGCTGAGACGAGCTAGCTCTCTAGCACGTGGTCTATCATGGGACTGCTCAGCCTCCACAAGCAAACAAGCTAACTCTCCTAAAAAAAATCCTTTTCTTCTCTCTCTCAGTCTCTCCCTCCTCTCCCCACCCCCCAGTTGGTTCTGTCTCTTGGAAGCACCCTGATTAAAGGAAGTTCTTTACTTGACTTCTTCTTCCTTCATCTTAGGAGACCCTACCCAAGACTCCAGGGAGTATGACTTTGGAGGAGTCCAACCAGACTCCATTTCACTAAGTACAGGCCACTGCCCAAATATGTTCTTATGAATAACTTTTTTTTTTTTTTTTTTTTTAATAGAGACAGAGTCTCACTTTATGGCCCTTTGGTAGAGTACTATGGCATCACAGCTCACAGCAAAATCCAGCTCTTGGGCTCAGGCGATTCTCTTGCCTCAGCCTCCTGAGTAGCTGGGACTACAGGCGCCCGCCACAACGCCTGGCTATTTTTTGGTTGCAGCTTGGCTGGGGCTGGGTTTGAACCCGCCACCCTTGGCATATGGGGCCGGCGCCCTACACCCTACTCACTGAGCCACAGGCGCTGCCCATGAATAACTTTTTATTGGAATACAGCCTTGCCCTTTTACTTATTGTCCTTAGGTTCTTTTGTGCAATAATGGCAGAGATTAGTAGTTGCCAGTGGTATAATATGGCCCCCAAACCGAAAATATTTTCTATCTGGCCCTTCACAGTAAATGTTTGCTCACCCCTGCCTTCACAGTGCTAAAATTTGAACATTCTCCTGGTGCTTACCAGAGAAAATAAGGCATGTGGGGTTAGCTATATCTATTCATTGTGTATGGTATTGATACCAAAAAGCCTATTTTCAGAAGATAAACTTCACAGCAGCTGAACCTGGGATTTTGCTCTTCATCCAGCACCATGATGAGTCTCAAGATGAAAGTATGCCAGTGATACTCTCGAACCCACCTATCCTCCCATATGCGGTCTTCCCTTTCCACCAGAGCTCTGTGAAACTTAAATATTTATATACATATCGTAAAGTGAAGATGATCTCTCACAGAAAAGCCTGGTTGGAATCTCTATTAAAGCTAACCACAGGAACTGTGTAGAAAACCACAGTTTATACAATTATACAACTTGGGGGGAGGGCGGTGTGTGTACAAAACTGTGAAAAGTCAACAAACACAACAGCAATGGAAGCCCCGTGTGGGGAGAAGTCTGCTCATAAGGGATCCAGAGAGATGAAGGACTCACAAATGATACTCATTGTCCTTTAGCTCCATGATGTGGGTAAGGGTGAGAACTATTTCTAGGAGAGATTCCCACCCAGCCATCTAGAATGTAGGTCCTAGGATGAGAACAGCAGACACTCACTTGAGTGTAGCCATCTGAGCCAATGTGTTAGGACAGCCCATTCTCTAACCCTCTGAGATGTATGATCCCTATGGAACAGGTGGAGGTGTGCCTCGTCTGAGTCACTGACACCAATAATCAGTCAAGCTCCTCACAATTCTCTCTAACATTGCGGTCAAAGCCTAGCAGAGGCCCCGCCCTGTTCCCAGTCCTCTTTTCCTCCCCCTGCATGATGTATTTATCATTCCCATGTATTATTTTTCTTATTTTAAGACATCAGGATCTACAATCTTGGTTATGTATTTTAATATAAATATATTTAACACATCGTATTTTTCGTCCTACATCTTAGCCTTTCTCATCATTACTGTTTTGTTTATTTATAATGTTAATGTATTGCTTTACCTTTTAAGATACTAATGTTGACACATATACAAATAGTCTGTTTTGACTTCTGTGTATTATTCCATCCATTATGAAAGACATTTAGGTTACTTACAGTTTTCCATAATTGCAAGCACTGTGGCAACCTTATAATCTTATCCATGTCATGGGCAGGAGTTTCTCTAAGGCATATCTTCCTTTCAAGCCCCTGTAATCCATTGAGGTTGTGTTTCTTATATCATCATTGCCCATTCAGATTTCTTTTTCTATGAACAATCTGCTTGTATTATTTTTCTTATTTCCTATTGTTGTGTTCTTGCTTAATACTAGATATACTACATATGACCATAAGTCATTTACTTCAGATGTGTTTTGTAAATAGATTTTGCCATTTATACCAACTTTTATTAGTGGTATTGTTACACTGAAATTTGGGTGAGTCAAATTTACCCAAATTTTTATTTTGGAAGGTACAAAGAAATTGTTTCTATGCAAATATTATCAACAGATTATTCTGTATTTTCTAAATGTTTGGGAGTTTTACTTTGTAATAAGTAATCCATCTGGAAGTATTGCTGTGTCTAGTTACTTTTTCCAGGTGAGTATCCATTGGTCCCAAAGTCACATGTGATATAGTCCATCATTTCTGTAGCAGTTTGTAATATTACCTGTGTCATATATCAACTTCACGTAAATATACAGGTCTCCTATTGGGATTTCTATTGTTGCTGTATTTATTCTAATAAATAAACCTTGTAAATATAGTTATAAGAATCAATTTGTACAATATAAGAAAAAAATACTTGGGGGATTTACCTGACATATAATATTTTTAATCTAATTGGATGAGACCATATATTTGTACTGCCAAGACTTCCCACTTAAACATAATAACTTCTCTTAATTTAGAATTTTTCTTTTGTTAAATTTAGTACTAAGTAATACATTGATGATGTGGGATATCTAGGATACTTTGGGACTTTTATATATTTTTATGATGGTCTTACAGCCAGCAAATTTGAAGTTTTTTATTTTTTATTTATTTATTTATTTATTTATTTATTTATTTATTTTTGAGACAGTCTCTTTTATTAACCCTCATTAGAGTGCTATAGTGTCACAGCTCACAGCAACCTCCAAATCCTTGGGCTTACGTGATTCTCTTGCCTCAGCCTCCCGAGTAGCTGGGATTACAGGCACCCGTCAGGACGCCTGGCTATTTTTTTTGTTGCAGTTTGGCCGGGGCTGGGTTTTAACCCGCCTTACTCACTGAGCCACAGGCGCCACCCTAAAGTTTTTTTTAATTTTAAGAGTTTCTCTAGATTGTTTTGTGTTTTTATATATAGAAAAATACTATAATTTATAAATAATGCTGATTCTTCATTTATGATATTAATACCTATTTATTCTAACAGTCTTATTACATTATCTAGACCCTCCAACACATTGATGGATAGTAGGAATAATAGCAGGGATGCTTGCCTCTTATTCCTTACTTCAAATAGAGGAATCTTAAGCACTTTACTTGTTTGTAGTATCAGTAGAAGCCATTTAACAAAATAAGGAAGTCTCTTTTCATTACAGTGAACTATACATTTTTATTGTAAATAGTGTTGTATATCAATTAGTTTTTTCTTTATCTATTGAGATTTTATTATGTTTTTCCTTAATCTGATGATCTGTTAATCAAATCAGTACATTCTAATGTTGTACCATTCTTTTCTCACTGAGTCAAGCTCTACTTTTTTTGTGATGATTATTTTTAATCCATTTCTGGATTTGATTTGTTTATATTTTATGTAAGACTTTGCTTCTATACCTATTGGTCAATTTATGTTATTATTGTCTATATTTAAGAGTAAAATTATAATGGCTTCTTTTTGAGGGATTCTTTCTTCTTGTTGTTGTTTTGTTTTGTTTTCTTGAGATAGGATCTCATCTGATGCCCAGGCTAAAGTGTAGTGATGTCATCTTAGCTCACAGCAACCTCAGACTCATGGGCTTAACTGATCCTCCTGCTGCAGTGTCCCAAGTAGGTGGAACTAGAGGTGCATACCACCATACCTGGCTAATTTTTCTATTTTTTTGTAGAGATGTGGGTCTCACTATGTTGTTTAGACTGATATTGAACTCCTGGCCTCATGTAATCCTATTGCTTCAGCCTCCCAAAGTGTTGGAATTAAAGACATGAGTCACATACAGTGCCTGGCCAACATACCAACTTCTTATAATGAGTTGAAGTCTATCATTCTTTCTTGGTTTCTGAATTACTGAAAATAAGAGGGTTACATAAATTTTTCTATGAAGCTTTGATAAACTTACCTATCTGAGCCAGATGTCAACTGTTTCTTTGTTTTTTATTCCTTTTTTGTTTAGTTTTATTCATTTTTGCTTTTGTTTTCCCCTTCTGATATTTTTAAAGTTTATTTCGACATAAATTCCTGGGTTGTATTCACTCATTCACTTTTAGCCTTTATGCTTTCCAACATAAGCATTTACATTTCTTTTTGAACATACTCTTCTAGCTATATTCACAAGGTTTGTTTATACACAACTATTTTTTGTTGTTGATTTCCTTTTTATTTTCTGACACAGTCTCACTATGTTGCCCTCAGTAGAGTGCTGTGGCATCACAGCTCATAGTCACCTTAAACTCTTGGGCCCAAGCGATTCTCTTGCCTCAGCTTCCCTAGTATGTGGGACTACAGGCACCTGCCACGACAGCTGGCTATTTTTTTGCTGCAGTTGTCATTGTTGTTTGGTAGGCCTGGGCCAGGTTTGAACCTGCCAGCCCTGGTATACGTGGCTAGTACCCTAGCCACTGAGCTACAGGCACTGAGCCTGTTGCTTATTTCTCAGTCAGTAATTTCCATTATGATTTCTCTTAACACTCATAAATTATTAGGACTTGTGTTTTTTTGTTTTAGTTTTAGAGGTCTTTTTTTGAGACAGAGTCTCACTATGTCACCCTCAGTAGAGTGCCATGGTGTCACAGCTCACAGCAACCTCAAACTCATGGGCTTAGGTGATTCTCTTGCCTCAGCCTCCCAAGTAGCTAGAACTACAGGCACCTGCCACAACATCTGGCTATTTTTTTGTTGTAGTTGTCATTGTTGTTTAGCAGGCCTGGGCAGGGTTTGAACCTGCCAGCTCCAGTGTAGGTGGCCAGCGCCCTACTCACTGAGCTATGGGCACCAAGCCTAGAAGTTGTGTTTTATCTTGTAAGATAACATTTATGGTGGGCAACTTCAAAGATAGCCCCCAGTGACTTCACATCTTGGCACTCACCCCCTTGTACCATCTCCTCTCTGTACATGTGCTTAGAACTACTATCTTCCTTTTGTTTTTGTTTTTATTCTTTTTTAATTTAAACTTGACATGTAATAACTGTACATATTTGTAGGTTACAGTGTGGTGTTTCAGTATCTGTTTATCCTGATTTGGTCATTGTGTAATTCCCATATCACTTTAAAGTAACCCTCCTCTAAAACTTCCTTCTAATGAATATATCTTGGCAAAAGTTTTAGGATGTCACTTCCAAGGTTAAGTTACAATAAGACTGCCTTCTGTTTATTTTTACAGGAGAAGTGCTACTTTTATGCCAACAGATCTGAGATCGTGCAAAACAAGATCAAAACACTCCAAGAAGATCTAGAAAAGAGAAGAAAAGAAATTCTAGAAAATACCCTGTGGATGGGCCTACATGGTTTTTCACCCTATCTTCTTCCCCTGCTACCCTTATTTACCCTTCACCTTTGGGCCCTGTATCCCCCCAAAAATGTTAGAGGCAGTTAAATCAGGTTGAGGTCCAATATCACCGGCTCATTAACCAAGAATCTAACTATTATTCTTCACCGCCCTCCATAGCACCAATGACGGGTAAGATTCCCAAAGCGGGGCCAACCTAAGACAGGATATGGAGAGGCTGCATGGTGG